>JAWWLR010000148.1:34936829-34953574 GCA_035041075.1 Acraspis erinacei | reverse complement strand
AATCCCAAACGCACAAGCTCTATATCCACAAACCTACAAACCCCAAATCCACAATCCTCAAACCCACCAACCTCAATTCCACAATACCTCACATCTTATAATACCAATTGAGAAATTGGTATAATTTGGGGTTGGTGGGTTTGGGGTTTGTTAGATTGGGCTTTTAGGTTTGTGGGTTTTTTACTTTGCGGTTTGAGGGTTTGGGGTTTGTGGATATGGAACTTCTGCATTCGGAAATTTTGGGTTTGGAGCTTGTTGTTTTGAGGTTTGTGGGTTTGTTGATATGGAGCTTGTAAGTTTGGGGCTTATTGGTTGGGGTTTGTGGGTTTGGGGCTTGTTAGTTTTTGGGTTTGGGGGGCTGTTAATTTGGGGTTTGTAGGTTTGGGGACCAAATTTATGCATAAATTCCTGGTTTTTAACCATTTTTTGAATTTTACTGCAAATTCTGACGTGCTAGCTCAATTCTGCTACAACCATTTTGCGGTCCTGTGTTATTAACGAAACGGAAATGTCCCGAAAAATCAAAATTCGCGAAGAAAAATAAAACTATAGAGAATGCTTATTTCTCCAAGTTTAAATTCCTGAAATTTTTAGAATTCCTGAAAATTAGCAAAATTAATAGTAGGTTGTGAAAACGGATACATAAATTTCGAATGTTTTAGGGAATTTTAAAACTCGGGAATTTACAACTTTCCGAAAATTTCAAATTCAGCAATTGTTTTGGGAAGTTTCGAAATTCGCCAATTTTCTTTTTTTTTATTGCAATTTAGGCAATGTACTGTTTTCGAGAAGCTGAAAATTTGACAAATTTCTATTTTTGGAAATTTGAAACATCAGTAGTTTACTATGTTTGTAATTTGAAATATCAGAAAATTACTGTTTTGGGAAATTTGAAAATTCGGCAATTTCCTAGTTTCTGGACATTGCAATTCTGTCAATTTACTGTTTTCTGAATTTGAAAATTTGGCAAATTACTATTTTCAGGAATTTTATATTTTGGGGATTTTAATATCGGTAATTTACTATTTCTTGGAATTTAAAACTTTTGCAAAAAATTCAAATTATTGAAGCAATTGATTAAAATTAAAATTTCGGGAATTCGAAAATTTGCCAATTTCTTATTTACCGTCATTTACAATTTCGGCAAATTATAAAGTTTTCGGGAATTTCAAAATTCGGTAAATCACTACTTTTGGGAACTTGAAATTGCTGTAATTTATTATTTTTCGTAATTTTAAATTTCACCAATGAACTGTTTTGGGGAATTAGAAATTTAGACAATTTACAATTCTCCAGAAATTGCAATTTCGGCAATTTACTGTTTTCGGGAATTTAATCATTTAAAAAATTAAGATATATTTTCAGAAATTTCAATTTTGGTAATTTACGATTTTTGGGAATTTGAAATTTCATAAATTTATTGTTTTGGGAATTTTGAATATTCGGCAATGTACTATTTTCATAAATTTGACAATTTCGGCAATTTAGTTCAGAAATTTAAAAATATTGCCATTTATAATTTTCAGGAAGTTGCATTTTCGGTAAATAATTGTTTTCAGGAATTTGAAAACTCGACAATTTACTATGACCGGGAATTCAAATTTGAGTAATTTACAATTTTTAGGAATTTCTAATTTCAGCAATTAATTGTTTTTGGAAATTTTAAATTTCGACAATTTACTATTTTCCGGAAATTGCAATTTCGGCAATTTACTATCTTTGGAAATTGGAAAATTTCGAAAATTGGTATTTTTGGAAATTTAAATTGTGATAATGTACTATTTTTGAGAGTTTTTAATTTCAGCAATGTGCGGTTTTCAGGAATTTTAACATTCGGGAAATTTCTAATTTTAGGAATTTTATAATTTCGGCCTAAATTGCTTTAAAATAATGGAATTATCTGAAATCTCTTACAATTGGTTGAAATCTCGTGAAATTTGTAGAAATCCTTTGAAATTTTCTTAAATCTTTGAAATATCTTCAAATCTTTGGAATTTTCTTAAAACTCTTGGAATCTGTTAAAATTCTCTAATAGTTTTGAAACCTAATGAAATCCTCTCTTCAAAGAAGTTAAAATTCTTTAAATCTCCTCAGCATCTGTTGAAATCTCATGAAATTTTTAGATGAAATCTTTGAAATCCCTTGAAATATTTCGAATTTGCAATATCCCTTAATATTTTTTCAAAATTTTTCAAAGCTGAAATTTAAAATCAGAAAAAAATCTTGAAATCTCTTAGGGTCGAAGCAGAGGGTAATGGGAGGATAAGGGAAACAGGCAAATTAGGCAAAAGGAGGTGGGGCGGCAAAGAGAAAGTATAGAAGGGAGAGATTCGAACGACTTAATTAAACTCTTGATTGGCTACGAAACCCTTTTTTTAAATTATAAAAAAATAGTTGCCCCTTTCAAGAAAGTGTGAAAAAATGTCAATGGATATAGAGGAAGTGAAGAGAGGGGAAATAGAAGAAAGGAAATGGGGAAATAAAGGGGAGGTATAGTTTTGGAAGGAAGGGGAATTATCGAAAGCGTGAGAATTTAGTGAAAGTGAGGGAAAGTAAGGGTATGTAGGCGAAGTATAGGAAAGTGAAAGTGGGGATGTAGTGGAAGTAAGGGAAAGTGAGGATGTACATGTAGTGGAAGTAGGGGAAGTAAGGAGATGGAAAGTCGAGGAGAGGGGGAGTAGAACAGGTAGAAGTAGAGGAACAATTACGGGAAAAAAGAAGTAAGCAGTAGGTATAGTTGTCGAAAGGAGAGGAGTAATCGGAGTAATAGGAAAATGAGGGAAGGGGGTGTAAAGAAAGTGATGGTGGAGATGGAGTGGGAGTCGAGGAAGTTAGGAGAGGTCTTTGAAAAGTAGATAAAGTGAAAATGAGGGTGCGGTTAGTGGTGGAGATGCAGTAGGCAAAGTGAGGAGAGGGAAAATTGCGGAGGGAGAAGAAAGGAAAAGAAGGGTAAGTGAGTCGAGGGGAACTAAGGAGCGGGGAGTAAGCGAAAGGACGAGGTGACTGAGACAACTTTATTTACGTCTTACTTGATTACGAAACCCTTTATTATAGACGATAGTCACCTACAATGAGAAGAAAAGGCTTAAGTATGGGGGTGGTATAGTCGTGAGAGGCGGGGTCTTATAGAAGGGGTAGGAAGTAAAAAAAAGTGTGGGAAAGTGAGGGACAAGGAAGTATAGAGAAAAGAGGGTGAAGATGTAGTGGTAGTGCGGGAAGTTAGAAGAGGGGTTGTAGAGGAAGTAGAAGTAGAGGAGGAGGAAAGGGAATGGTATTGTATAATTAAGGTACAGTTGTGGAACGAGCGGATTATAAGAGAGGTTGGAAGTAAGAAAAAGTGAGATTGGAGATGTAGGGGAAGTATGGCAAGTAAGGATAGGGAATTTCGAGGTAAAAGTGCAGTAGATAGAAGTAGAGAAAGAAGTGAAGGAATGGAGAAGTAAGGGGTAGGTATAGCAGTAGAAACGGGACGAGTTATTGCAGTGGTAGGAAATGAGGGAAGGTGTTGTGAATAAAACGATGGCGGAGATGTAGTGGAAGCAGAGGAAGTTAGGAGAATGATGATACGGCTAGCGGTGGAGATGGATGAGGCAAAGTGATGAGAGGGATTGTAAATAAGGTGTAAGTAGAAAAAGAGAAAAGGAAATGGGACAGTAAATGGAAGGTATAGTTGCGGAAAGAGGGGACTATAGGAGAGGCGGTAATTAAGAAAAAGTGAGGAGAGAGAAATTATTGTGGGGATTTAGGTGAATTAGGGAAAGTATGGGAAGTAAGGAGAGGACATTTAGAGGAGGTAGAAGTGGAGGAAGAGGAAGGGGAATGGCAAAGTAAGAAGGAGGTATAGTTTTGGACAGGAGGGGATTTATCCGAGAGGTGGGAAGTGAGGCTAGGGACTGGAAAGTGCTGGTGGAGATGTAGTGGGAGTAGGGGAAGTTAGGAGAGGGTTTTTCAAAATTAATTGTTGAGTTTAATTAGGAGGAGAATAACAATTTGAACTGAAGAATTAAATCAGGGGTTATTGTAGGTTGATAGCATGATAGTAAAACAATGGGGGTCGTTTATGAGGGTTAAGACGAGCAGGGATTGCCGAGAAATTGAAAGGGTCGATTAAAAGGGATGATCACATTGTTGCTGGCATCCGTGTCGCCGCACATCCAATATTTCGTTTCCTGCGTCGCGTCGCGTCTAGTCGGGGCGGCCAGTATTTGATTTTACGCAGTACGCATTCGGGTGATTTCCACGATCGTTAATTATCACTGACCACCTACAGCCCCATTACATTCCAATCGAACCCTTAATCAACGCACGATTGGTGTGCTAATTGATTGCTACTTCGTAATTATAACAGTGCACTACCTGGAGCGATATCGCTCTTTCAAATCAAACTAGTATCAAACATTTTAGTTTCGTTTTATTTATTTATTTATTTTTATTATTATTATTATTATTATTATTATTATTATTGCAAATAGACTACCGTAAAAAGTTGTGGTTCAAAATAACGTACAGCCCACAAATATTGAAAAATTTAGACCTAAAAAAATTGAAATAAAGTCTGATAAGTTTTCCAAAAGATTTGTCGAGCTTCATTTTTAAAATAAGTTTACAATTTTTTTTAAATAAACAAATATTACGACAAAAAATGCCTTTTTCTATTTGACGTACCCGGTGCTCAACAACAACATGAAAATGGTTGAAATTAGCTAAGTTTCATAGAGAAACATTAGTTAAAGATATTTAATGTTATATAATAAACCGACCAAAAAATGTTTATGAGCAAATTATTTTGTTGAAAGAATGTTTTCTTAAGATTTTCCATAATTTTTATTTTTTTAAGTTATCTTGCAAGAAATTTTAATAAAAACAATATAATACTAAGGACATTTCTTCTTGAGATTTCTATTGCTAATATTATTTTTAAAAAATTATAAACAAATGCATTAACCAACCATTTTCTGACCGAAAAATTCGTTTTCTTCCTTTATTTTTTTAATTAAGCGCTTATGATAATTTTAAAAAGATTGATCATTTTTTTAACAATCTTAGGATTTTTTAAACAAATGCAGTATTCGGGCATTTTTTGGCAGAAAAATACGTATTTTAAAATGCTAGTCCTTTCAGTTGGGAACTTTATGACAATTTCAGCAACATTCACAAATAATTCATCAATTTTATGATTTTTTTACACAAATTTAATAAACAAAACCATCCATATGGAATTTTTTGCAAGAAAAATTCGTTTTTTTCTATGAGAAGTTTTTAAATTGGAAACTTCATGATAATTTCAGACAAATTTATTAATTGTCAATCAATTTTATGATTTTTGTAAACAATTTTTAAAAAAAATGCATTATTGGGACATTTATCGACGGTAAAATGCTTTTTCGGGCATGTTTAGAAGGAAATTTTTTTATGCCAGTCTTTTTGATTTTGAACTTAATGATAATTTCATTAACGCTCATACTTAGTTAAATTCTATGGTGTTTTAAACAAATTTAGTAAGCATACGCATTATTTCGTCACTGGTCAACGAACAAGTTTTTTTGAATCTCAGTCCTTTCCGTTTAAGTTTCGCCTTACATTAATTCTTTTAATTGTTAATTTTAATAATTAATTAATTTAATTATTAAAGTTGTTTAAATAAGTCATGAAATTGATCAATCAATTATGAATTGGTGGAAAATTAGCATAAAGTTCCCCATAAAAAAATGAGAGCAAAAAAATCTCTCAACAAATAATTTCTTTATAACATTTTTGTTTGTTTATTATAAAAAATTGGAATATCTTTAACTAATGTTATTTTATAACATTTAGACGATTTGAACAATTTTCAAATAGAAAAATGGCCCTTTTTTCTTCATATTTGTTTATTTATAAAAAAATTGAAAGCCTCATTTAAAATTCAAGTTCTACCACTCTCTTGGAAATCTTATAGGCTATTTTGAATTTTTTTGGTCCAAATCGTGAGTCGTATTAAAAATACTTTTTTAAGAAACCTTTGAAAAAATTATTAAATTTCACGGCAAGAATTTCTCGTTTTTGTACCTCGACTTCAACTCCTGGAAAAAACTAGATAATTCGCAGGGAAAAATCTGAAATTCATATTAAAAACTTTTCAAAGTCTTATCTTTCATTGAAACCAATAAAACTCGAAAAATCTTTACTGGTTTCCGAGATATGAGTAAACATGTCCTAGCGTTTCTGCGTCGGGTTTCAGTAGTTTCCAACGTAATACTTTTAAATTTTTGAAAAAACAATACGTTGGCTGCAGAAATTTCTAGATAATATTTAAAATCCATAATTTAAAAAAACAAAAAAGAATGGCGGTGAATTTAAAATTGAAATAACTTATTTTTACATTATTCAACGAAACACTTTGAAATATCTTAAAAACTAACTTTTTTGCTTCAGAAACTATAAGTTCTTTCACCATAGTTTGAATTGCTAAAATTATAAAATATTATATAAAGCCAAATATTTTGTTTTTACAAAATTTCAAACCATTTCAATAAAAAATTTCGGGGACAGGTATTTTTGAGTTTTGAATTAGCCGCCTTTTGTATTTTTCTTTGTAAAAAAATACACAGTTTGACAATGTGTAAATGAATAAGCTAATTTTTTGCTCAATAAACTAAAAATATCTTTTGAATGACTTCCTACTATTATATTTTTAAACAGACTAAATTTTTTATTTATTTAAGCAATTATTAAAAAACAAATTCCTATTTCTAAAATCTTTCCATGAATTAGCTCAATTGTTTAAACATATTTTTTACTATAAATCTCTTGTCAGGGACTTTTTGGTGTCATATTTTTTGAATTAATAATAACTGCAAATATTTAAACATTATGTAGAAAAAAACACATTTACATCTATTTTCCATTAATAGTGTAATTTTTTTTTAATCAACTAAAAAATTCTTGCCAATTACTTTTTGCTCTCAAAGTGTGAAAATGGACAACAAATATTAATTATTTGAACAATTTTTATAAACAAATAGTTGAATCTTAAAAAAAGAGATGAATTTTTAACAAAATTTATGAATTTTTTTATTAAATAATTGAATAATGTTCAAATTATAAGGGATAAATCTACCAAGAAAATGGAATACTTGAATTTTTATCTATAATAATTAATTTTAACAAAAACAAATTAATTTTTTTATAAAAATTTTCAATTTCCAACCAAAAAGAATAATATTTGACTAAAAAAAATTAATTTTTGACAAGGTTGTGGAATTTTGAATTAAAAAAAAACTAATTATCTACAAAAAAGTTAAGTTCTCAACCAAAAATATGAATTTTAAAACAAAAATAATAATTTTCAACCAATAGTTTATTTTTCTATCAAATTCTTGAATTCTTAAGTCCACAATACGAATTTTCGACAAAGTCCAATTTTTATATTTTTATAAAATTTTCCACTTTTTGCCATAATTAATGCAATTTCTCGGACATAATTGTTTAAATAAATTATTATTTTTAGTGGAAAATTTTAGAAAAAACTGCAACTTTCTAACATTATTTTAAGAGAATATCATAATAATAAATAATAATAAAAAGCGATAAAAACAATAATAAATTTTTTAAAGAATTTATTTAGGCACTTAATTAGGATTGAAAAGAAGTATTTTATGTATTAGAAATAATTTGTATAAATAAAAACCAAAAAAATCATAAATAATGCTAAAAACTGACAAAACTTAATTTTTTACTAATGGGTTTTCTTTGGGACCCCATAAAACAGATTTATGGGGGTAATATTTAAATAGCAATTTTTAATTCGTATTTTATGGATGATTGTGGAAACAAATGTCGAGTTCCTACTCGATTCACATAATATTGACAATTTGGAAGAAAATGTACCAAAAAATATATTGTTTTTAATGGGAAATACGTGAGCTTCATGGGGTTTTCGAAACCTCAAAATATCATGTAAAAGATATTTTTGTTATAGAATTAAACAAATTTGTGGACGATATGCATTCAACTAAAAAAAAATCAAAAAAATTGTTGGATTATCGTACCCTAAATCGAATAAGTATACGAATTTTTTTAATTTAATAAATTTTTAAAAATTCAATAAATATTTTCCCTTTAATAAAATCAAATTATTTAAAATATTATTCCTTATAACTGTGTAAAACATTATTTTTTTAATTTAATTTTTAAACAGTAATCAATTTATGAATTATTTATCATAAATATCATATAATAATAAGAAAAGGTAAACCAGTTTTATAAAAAATAAAATGTAAATTAGATTTTAAAAAAATTAATTTTTGTTTAATATTTAATATCAAAATGTTAATCTTAGCTTCAGTCGATGGAATAAGTGAAGATATCAATCTCGAATGAAGGTAATAAGTATACAGATTTAAGGACTGCTGAAGTAAGTGCTGCCCTGGAACGGAAGGAAATTGAAATTCTACCCCTCTGCTGGGATAAACTCTGCCGGTAAAAATCGATGAATCCTTACCCCAAGAGGCATCGAAATTACCGCCACAGAAACCAAG
Organism: Acraspis erinacei; assembly: GCA_035041075.1. NCBI lineage: Eukaryota > Metazoa > Arthropoda > Insecta > Hymenoptera > Cynipidae > Acraspis > Acraspis erinacei. Next base: position 34,945,058 of record JAWWLR010000148.1, on the reverse strand, counting down.
AGGGTGCAGTAGCGTGTTCCAAAAATGCATTATAAAATTTTTTTTCGAATTTTCATGCACATCGTCCCCAAATTTTTTTGAATCCATAAAAAATAAACGTTAAAAAAATACAAACATTAATTTTTAACAAAAAGAAAAGAATAATTAGTAAAAATGTTAAATTTTCAAAGAAAAAAGATTACTTTGTAACTAAGAAGATTAAAGATTTACAAAAAAATGAATTGAAAATAATATTTTTGATTTTGTATTTTTTTAACAAAAAGTTAATTTTCCACAAAATAGTTTTTTTTTAATTGTTAAATTTCTTAATTCAACGAAACGAATTTTCGATAATGTCAAGTTTTTTTCACTTTTCATCAAGAAGGAGATAATAATTAATTGAATTTTCCCAAAATAATTGTTTAAACTAATTCTTTTTGTTTATATTGATTTTTTCCTATGCTAGATAGTTGCGGTTTTTTCTTAAAATTTGCCGTTCTTTCTAGATTTTCCAATCAGAGCCTTGCTATTCTATTATTAATTCAATTTGATGGACATAATTGTTTAAATAATTTATAATTATATTTTATTTCATTCTCTTTGTCAATTTTGTTCAGAATTGTCAAATTATGTGAATTGAACTGAAACTCAAATTTCTCTTTACAATTATCAATGGAATGCAAATAAAATATAAATTTTTAAATATCACCCCCATAAGTCTTTTTTTATTGGATCCCAAAAAAAAATCCAAAAGTGAAAAAATGGATTTTGTGAGTTTTTAACGCACATGAATTGTTTAAATAATTTATTAATTTTAATAATATTCTGTTGGAATAATGCTAGAAAATTGCAGTTTTTTCTCAAATTTTGCACCTTTTGTCCAACTTTCAATTAGAGTGAGGAAATACTTAACAAATTTTAATCAAATTTAATTGTCTAAACAATTTATTATCATTTTTAACAATATTGTCTTTGAATAATGCCAGAAACTGCGGTTTTTTTCTGAATTTTTCAAATTATTGTCCTCTTTTCATTTACATTTGAGGTAATAATTACTGAAAATTAGAAAAAAATTCTTTAAACAAATTATTATTATTTATAACTATCTTCCCCTGTAACATCGCTAGATAGTTAAGGTTTTTTTTAGAAATTTTTAACTTTTGCTTCACTTCTCTTTTAGTATAGTAAAATGGCTTTTTAGTTTAAATTATTTTATTTTAAACATTGGAAAAAGAGAAAAAATAATTCACTTAAAAAAACACAATACAATTTAAAAAAATATTCTTTTGAGGTTCACCCATACTTTGTTAATAAATAAAAATTTAAAATAGGACTAAAGATTTCAGAAAAAAACAATTTTCTAGCATTACTCTAAGTAAAGACTGTTATAAATAAAAAGAAATTGTTTAAATAACCATTCTTGTTAACTTTCATTAATTCACTAAGGGAAAAGTGGACAAAAAGTTTCAGTGTTCAGAAAAAAACACAATGTTTCAGCATTTTTCTAAGAAACAATATTTATAAAAAAATAATAAACAGTTCAAATAATTATATTTATTAAATTGCATTATTTACTATTTTATTAATTAAAAAATTGCTGTAAAGTAAAAAAATTTAGAATAAACCGCAACCATCTAGCATTAATAAAGATAAAGATAATTAGAAACAATAATAATTTGTTTTAATCATTATTTTTACTAAATTGAAATAATTATTAAGTTGTTGAAACAATTAATTTTGTTAACTTACATGAACTATTTACCTCATTCTAAATGAAAATTGGACAGAAAGTGATTTTTTTTAAGAACTGCAGTTTTCTAGCATTATTATAAGTGAATATTATTAACAAAAATAAATTGTTTAAACACTTTTCTTTGATAATATCAAATAAGTATGACCTCGCTCTAATTAAAGATTTAACAAAAAGTAGAACTATGAAAAAACCGCTGCTTTCTAAATAAAAAATTTGTAAAATTGCTAAAAACAAAAATAAATTGTTTACAAAATTTATATAAACATTTGATTATCAGTCTAAAGTAGTATTTGATGTATTAAAAACATTTTTATTTTTTTTAAACCGCAAAAAATCATAATTAGCACAAAAAACTCGGAAAACCCATTTTTTAACTTAGGGGATCTTTTGGAAACCTATAAAATAAACTTATGGGGTTAAAATTTTTTAAATAATATTCATTTTATTCAAATTGTATGAAATAGTTAGAAAATCGCGGTTGTTTCTTAAATTTTAACTTAATTTCATTTTTTCCACTTTTTCTCCACCTTTCCTTTAACGTGAGGTAATAACAAATATTATTTAAAAAACCTCATTTTTTAAATAATTGATTATTATTTTCTATAATATATTTTTTTAATGTTATAAAGTTGCATTTTTTCTGTAATTTTAAACTTTCACTTTCCCTTTTATTCACGTTGAGGTGGTAATTATGGCAATTTAACAATCATAATTATTGAAATAAATAATTATTATTCATAACTATTTTCTAAATTAATGTTAGATATTTGCTGCTTTTTTCTGAAATTTTTAACTTTTATGTCAATATTTGACTGAGATAGATATTAATGAAATTTAACAAAACATAATTGTTTTAACAATTTCTTATTGTTTATAACTCTCTTCTCTTAAATAATTAATATAAATGAGCAGTTTTTACTGAAATTATTAATCTTAGTTTAGCTTCTTAGTTATAAACAAATAATAAATAAATATTACCAAAAATCATTTTTTTAACAATCCCTTTCTGTTTTATGAGTTTTCTCAACAATAAAAGAGATATTTGAAATATTTTTTAAAGTTTCGAAATGGATCATATTATATTAAAAATTTTTTTAAGCAATTACTAAGAGACTTTTTGTTCAAATTCATATTAATAGTAATATTTCTTATTTTTACCTAACCAAGCAGTCAAAGAAAAGCTTACAATCTTAGACTAACACGCATCTTTCTAGAATTTTTTAAAGAATAGATAGTTTTAAACAATAATAAATTTTTTCAACAATTTTTTTTGTTAACTTGTATTAATTATTATCTCACGAAGTAACAAGTACACAAAAAGGTAAAACTTTCAGAAAAAAGACACTCTCTAGCATTACTATAGGATATGATAATTATAAACAATAATAATTTATTTAAACATTTATGTTTGTTAACTGGAATTTATTATTACCTTATTCCAAGTAAAAATTTCAAGAAAGTGGAAAATTTCTGAAAAAAAAATCTACAAAAATCTAGTATCAATATAGTAAAAGATAGATATAAGCAAGAATCATTAGTTTAAACAATGAATATTGTAAAATGAAATTATTTATCACCTCACTCTAAGTAAAAAGTAGACTAATAGTTGAATGTCTTAAAAAAAGCTTAACTTTCTTGAAGCATTCAAAGAGAAGATTACTGCAATTATTAATAAATTGTATAAACAATTATGTTTGTTACTTGAATTAATTATAACCTTACCATAATTAAAAATATAAAAAGTAGAAACTTTTTAAAAAACCATCAACTTTCTTGTATTATTTTTAAAAAATATTGTTATAAATAGTAATATATGGTTTAAAAGATAATTTTTGTTCAATTGAATTGATCATTACTTTGCTCTAACTTAATAGTTGAAAATATAAAAAAATTAAAAATATTTATAAAAATGGAAAATAATGTATTTATCGCCAAATATTCACAAACACTGGAAAGGTTCATCTTCAACAAAAAATGGAAGATTGAAATTCGAATTAAAAATAATTAATTTTCAATTTAAAAAAATTTCTACAAAAGAGTTGTAGAGACTAACAAAAAAGAAGAATTAAAAAAGAACTATATTAACTTTTAACCAATTAGTTAAATTTTTAAAGTAAAAAATAAATTTTTTAAACAAAATGGAACAGTTAAGAATTTTTATTTTAAAAAAATATTGTTAATAACAAAATTTAATTTTTTACCACATGGTAGAGTTTTTAAAAATAATTTGTTGAATTTCTAAGATAAAAAGACGAGTTTTGTTGGACAAGACAGTTGCATTTCTTACCCGAGTATATGAAATGTCAACAATAAAGTAAGTTTTCAACCAAATATTAAAAATTTTTAATTTAAAAAATTAATTTTTACCCTAAAAAAGGAATATTCAAAAGATTAGTTGAATTATTGTTAAACAAAGAGATGAATTTTCTACTGGAATTAGTTGATATTTCAACAAAAAATCAGATTTTACAGGAGTTCAAATTGTTGAAATTTATTTTTATTTTGGTTAGACATTATTTTTTTAACTCAAGTGCAGCTGTTCAATTTTTGGTTTTAAATTGATAGTTTTTAGTTGCATGTTCATGTAAATTGTTGAAACTTGTTTTTTTTTTTTTTTGTAAAAAATTATTCTTCTCGATTAAAATTTGATTTTTTGTTTGAACATTAAATAATTTAGTTGCATTTTATAGTCTCTCAATTTAGGCTATAAATACGTATTTTAAAAATAAATTCAACTTTTTTTGATTAAAATATAAAATCCTTCTTTAGTGAAAATATCAAGTACTATATTTTTCATATAGAATTAAACTTTCTTGGAATAAAAATTATTTTTTTGGTGGTCTGTTTATCATTTTTATTGACAATACATCTCTGCTTAAAAAATGCGTAATTTTATTGAAAACACTTTTTTTTTCTTTGGCTGAAAATTATTTTTTTCCCCAAAAATGTAATTATTCCCAAGAAACCTCAAGTATTAAAAAAATGTTTGTCTTCTTTTTTGTGGAAATTCCCTTTTTTAAATTGAAAAGGTAATCTTTGTTGATAGAAATTAAATCTTTAGTTAAAAATTAATTTTTTTGGTTGAAAACTCAATTATTCAAATATTATTATTGAAAAAGAGTTATAAACAATAATGTTTTTATTATAAATGCATATTTTTTGGTTTAAAATCCAATTATTCCAGCTTAAAATGCATCATTTTTTTAACTGAAGTTTTAATTATTTTAATTAAATCGTCCATACTTTTAATTGAAAAGGGGTCTCTTTGACAAACCATAATTTTTTAACTGGAAATTTAATTATTAAATTTTGGGTTACAAGTTTATATTTTTGACTTGAAAATCCATCGAAGTATTTAAAAATATTTTTAAATCTTTTAAGATTAAGAAAATTTTCCTTAGATCTTTCGGATATTTACGAAATTTGTAGAAATATCTTGAAATTATAACAATATTCCGAAAAATTTGCAAATTTTCTTTAAAAATCAATGCTTTAAAATAAAAAGTATTTAAAAATTTTCCCAGGATTCTCAAGAAAGTTTTTTAATTTCTTGAAACTTTTCAAACTTCTTAAACAGCTTTCAAATTTGTTTTGAAATCTTTAAAAATTTACATTTTGTTAAAATTTTTTTATAAATCTGTTCGAACTTAAATAATTTTTTAACCATTTTTTTTTAATTTGCATAAAATTAATTTTTCAAAATGCAAATTCAGTTTAAATTGTTCCATAACATATGAGAACTTTTATTCATTACTGTGAAGCTTTTACAGTTTTTATAAGATTTTGTAATTTTGATAATTGAAATATTTTGCTTGATAATGTTACCAATTCTTTTTCGAAATTATAGAAAATAATTTAAAATCTTTTAAAATCTTTGTCAATTTATTCTTAAAATCAAAAATATATATTAGAAATCAGTTTACATTTTCAGAGGAATTTTAAGAAAGTTTTGTTTATTTCCTTGAATTCTTTTAAACTTTTTAAGAATCTTTGCATTTTTTTCGAAATCTTCGAAAACTTAAATTTTGTTAACAAAAATTTGAAATATTTTAATGTTTAAAAGAATTTTTTTCCTATTTTCAGAACTCTTACATCTTCTAAATAAATTTTGAAATTATTCGAATTATTCCTAAAAATTTTCCTAAAATTCTGAAAAATTACAAAAATTCCCTTATCATCTTCCAGAATCTCTTATGAAGATTTTGAAAGTATTTTGAAGCCTTTTAGAATGTTTTTAAATATTCTCTTCAAATTAATTTTTCAAAATAAAAAATCGGTTTCAAAACTGCACAGTTTCAAACATTTTTATGAAATATTTTCAAATTTTAAATTAATGTCGAATCTTTAAAAAATTTCGAAATGTCTTAAACTTAGTTGAATTTTCTATGAATCTTTGTAATCTTGCTAATGGAAAGATTTTTCTTGAAAATCTTTCCTATTCTATTTAGAAATTTTAGAAATTAATTAAAAATCTTTCTGAATTTTCTCTTGAAATTTATTTTCAAAAAGAAAAATCAGTTTCAATTTTCCCACGAATTTTAAGAATTTTTTTATTATCTTGAAACCTTTTCAAATTCTTAAAAAAAGCTTCTTTATTTTCGAAATCTGCACAAATACGCTAATTAGATATTGCATATTAAAATGTTGGACACATTTTTCATATGGATTACACAGCCACACAAAGCAATCTTTTTCCGGTTCTAGAGGTCAGGCTATGTTTGGTATATGTCTTCGGGGTCGCTGAATCCGAATCCAAGGTCCAAAGAACCCCAACAGGTCAAGATTCTGACATAACCTCAAAAAGCCTCATAACATTTTTTTAGTCCGGGAGTAAGACCATATTTACTTTATGTTTTTGGGTCGCTGAATCCGAATCCGAGGTCCAAAAAACTCCAGCACGTCAGGGTTCTGAGATAACCTCAAAAAAGCGCATACAATATTTTTTTCGAGTACGGGGGTCATATCATGCTTAATATATGTTTTTAGGTCGCTTAAACCCAATCAGAGGTCCAAACAACCCCAGCACGTCAAAGTTCTGAGATAACCTCAAAAAACCTCATAAAATTTATTTTTTTCGAGCCTGGGGTCTGACAATGTTTATTATATGTTTTGTTTTTTGGGTCACTGAATCCGAATAGGAGGTCCAAACAATCCCAGCACGTCAGGGTTCTGAAATAACGTCATACATTTTTTTCGAGTCCTGGGGTTAGACCATGTTCACTATATAATTCTTGGGTCGCTGAAATCGAATCCGAGGTAAAAAAAAACCAGCTTTCCAGGGTTTCGACATAAACTTCAAAATATCTCGTAATCTAAGCTATTGAACGCTTCAACTAGTTTCTTTGAAACTCAAAACCCTGAAGTGCTGGAGTTTTTTTGACTAAGGATTCGGATTGAGCGACCCCAAAAACATATTGTAAACATGGTTTGAACCCTGGACACAGAAAAAAAAAATTTATGCGGTTTTTTGAGATTATTTCAGAATTCGGACGTGCTGGAGGTTTTTGCACCTCGGATTTGGATTCAGCGACTACAAAAACATATAGTAAACATGTTCTAACTTCCAGACCCGAAAACCGTTTTTTGTGGGTGTGTTTTCATTATTATTAAATATATTATTAGATAACATTACATTGAATTTTTATTTCATTAGTTTTATTTACTTTAATATCCTAAATGTGTCGGCCGAATAATCATGAAATAATATTAATTTCTCTTGCATTTTAATCCAAGAATCTAGATTTGAATGATATGAGCTTTGCGACCCCCCCCCCAATAACTTTTTTTGTTATTTTGTTTATAACATTATATAATTTTTTTAATGTTACGTCTGACAATTTAAAATGTTAAAAAAGTGTCAACTTTTTTGCGAAACATAAAACTAACCTTTTTTATGAATAATTGTAATAGGCAAATCTTGTCGAAATTTAAAAAGTTTAAAAAAAGAAACATCCTAATCGAATTCAAGAACTGTAATTTTGAATATATGGTCGAATCTTTGAACAAAAAACACTAAACTTGAAACAATTACTTCAATTTAAAAAAATATATGATATCAAGCAAAAGGAAGAATATTTATAAAACAGTTTAATTTTGAAAAGAAAAGTTAATTTTCAATTATGAAAGATGAATTTAGAAGGAAGGAGGCAGAATTTTCCAACAGAGAAGATCAGCGACCACAACACATATAGTAAACATGGTCTGAACCCCGGACTCGGAAAACAAATTTTATGCAGTTTTTGAGGTTATATCAGAATCCAGACGTGCTGGAGTTTTTAGGACCTCCGATTCGGATTCAGCGACCCCAAAAACGTATAGTAAACTTGGTCCGACCTCCAGATCCGAAAAAAGATTTTTTTTATGGCTGTGTTTATATTATCACTGAATATATTATTGGATAATATTACATTTATTACAGAACTGCAGCTTTCAGACTTTTTATTTCGTTAGTTTCATTTACTTTAATATCCTAAATGTGTCGCCCATTCCAGAACATT
>JAWWLR010000148.1:34894756-34908319 GCA_035041075.1 Acraspis erinacei | reverse complement strand
GCCGTTATTTTGCAAGTTCAGACTATGATAAAAATAAAACCAATGATACCATTCGAAAGCATAACAATCGAGGACACAATTACACTATTCCATTGTTGAATATTCTTACGAAAAGATATCGAAAATCTGAAAAGAAAAAAAAAACAGGCCTGAAAAATTCGTGTTTTTTTGCATTAATTTGCAAAAATAGTATAAAAAAACATATTTTTATGTAATTTTGATTGCACCATTGGAAAGAGCGACCTCGAAAATAGTGGGATAGGTACTTATCGAATTTTTTGACAGACGTTTTCATAGTGAAATCTTTTAGAGAAATGGGTAGTTGAAAAAAGTGTCCTTTTGACGTTAATGGGTTAAGATAAATTCAAGCGAGTTCTAAATAGATGTTTGCGAATTTAAGATGAATTAAGGCGCGTTCAGCATAAATTCATGCGCATTCAAAATGATATTATATAAATTTAGGACAAATTCATGCAAATTTAAAATGAAGTCGCATGATTTCAGCTCGAATTCTGGTGAATTCAAAATGAAATCACGTAAATTCAAGAATGAATCACGTGAATTCATGATGAAATCATGCGAGTTCAAAATGAATTTATGTGAATTCAATATAATTTCATGGGAATTCAAAGAAAGGTCGCGTGAATTCAAGATAAATTTAGGTAAATTGATGATGAACTTACGTGAATTCAAGAAAAATTCAAGTGAATGCATGTGAATTCAAAATAATTTAAGGCTATAAAATGAATTCCATAGGATACAAGATGAATACATGTGAATTCAAGATGAATTCATGCAAATTTAAAATGAAATCGCATGATTTAAAGATGAATTTAAGATAAACTTACGTGAATTGAACAATAAAGGAGTGCTAATTTAGAATTAAATCGCATGAATTCTATATGAATTCATTTGAATTTAAAAGCTAACGTGAATTAAGGTGAATTCAAGTTGAATAAGGTTGAATTCACGCAAATTTAAGATGAATTCAAGCAAACATTAAATGAAATCGCATGAATAAAAGATCGAATTCAGGAAAATAAAAAAATGAAGAGATCTCAATTCAAGACGAATTCATTTTAGCATAAAGAGAAATCCACGTAAATTCAAAATAAATTCATGCGAATTTCTAATTAATTCATGCAATTTTTAAATGAATTCATGGAAATTTAAATGAATTCGTGGAAATTTCAAATGAATTTTTGGAAATTCCAAATTATTTCCTGCAAATTTCAAATGAATGCATGCAAATATAAAAAAATGCGTGCGAGTTTAATATGAATTCATGCAAGTTATAAATTTATTAATGCAAATTCTGAATGAATTAACTGAAATTCTAAATAATTTCATGTACGTTTTTAATGAATTCATGCAAATTTTATATATATGCGAGTTGAAGATGAATTCATGCAAATTCGGAATGAATTCATTCGAATTCTGAATGAATTCATGCGAATTTGGAATGAATTCATTCGAATTCTGAATGAATTCATGCGAATTCGGATTGAACTCAAGATTAATTGATATGAATTAAAGATAAACTCACGTAAAATTGAAATGAATTTTTGAAAAATTAAAATAAAGTCACATGAATTTAATATAAATTCACGTGATTTCAAGATGAGTTCATGCACATTTTAAATGAATATACCGATGTCAATTCAAGATGAATGAATTCGAATTTAAAATGAATTCAAGATGAATTTATTCTAAATGAGTTCATGCAAATTCTAAATAAATTCATGCAAATACTAAGTGAATTCATGCAAATTCTAAAGGAATTAATCCAAATTATAAATGAATTTATGCAATTTTAAAATAAATTCATTGAAATTCTAAATTAATTCATGAAAATTCTAAATTAATTCATGGAAATTTGAAATGAATGGATTGAACTTGTAAATGAATTTATGCCAGTTTTAAATAAATTCATGCGAATTAAAGAGAAATTCACGTAAATTCAAGATGAATGTATTTAAATTGAAAATAAGACCGCATGAATTGAAGATGAACTCAGGCGAATTAAAGATAAGCCCACGTAAATTCAAGATTAATTTAAATTTGCTAAAGTTGATTTCATGCGAATTTAAGATAAATTCACGAGAATTCAAGATGAATTCAGGCGAGTCCAAACTGAATTCATGCACATTTAAAATGAATGAATGAATGAATTCAGATGAATTTAAGATAAACCTACCTAAATTAAAGATGAATTCATTAAAATTTAAAATGAATATATGTGAGTTCAAGATGAATTCATGCAAATTCTTGATGAATTTATGCAACTTCTGAATAAATTAATGCAAATTCTGGATGAAGTCATGGACATTCTAAATAAATTCATGCAAGTTATAAATAAATACAAGTTGAATTCACGTGAATTTAAGATAAATTCACGAGAATACAACATGAATTCATGCGATTTCAAGATGAATTCATGCAAACTTAAAATAAAATTGCATGAATACAAGATGAGTTCAGCTGAATTTATGATAAACCTACCTAAATTCAAGATGAATTCATGGGATTTAAAAATGAACTTATGCGATTTAAAGATTAATCCATGCAAATTTTTAATGAATTCATGCAAATTCTAACTATAAATTCATGAAAATTATGATAATTTAAGATAAAATGGAGTGAATTTCAGATGGATTCATGCAAATTCTGAATCAGTTTATACAAATTATAAATTAGTTCATTCAAATTCTAAATAAATTCATGCAAATTTAAATGAATTCATGCCAATTAAAATTAAATCATGCTAGTTTCATGTAAATTCATGCGTGTTAAAGATGAATTCATGCGACTTCAAGATGAATTCATGCAAACCTGAAATGAAGTTGCATCAATACAAGATGAGTTCAGCTGAATTCAAAATGAATTCATTCTAAATGAATTCAAGATGAATTTATTCTAGATGAATTCAAGCTGAATACGCTTTAAATGAATTCATGAGCATTCAACATGAACCTATGCAATTTAAAGATGAATTCATGCAAATTCTGGATGAATTAATACAAATTCTGAATGAATTCATGAAAATTCTAAGAATATTCATGAAAATTCTAAATAAATTCATGGAAATTCTAAATGAATTCCTGAAAATTCTAAAGAAATGTATGGAAATTTAAATGAATTTTGGCGAGTTTAATATGAATTTATACAAATTCAAGAGGAGCGTGCTCGTGAATTCAAGATGAATTTATGTGAATTCAAAATAAGATCAAATGAATTGAAGGCGAATTCAAGACGAATTCAGTTGAATTCAAGATGAATTCAGGTAAATTCCGGTGAATTCAAGATGAACTTATGCGAGTTCAAAATGAATTCATGCAAATGAAAAATGAAATAGGACGAATTTAAGATGAATTGAGGTGAACTCAAGATAAAATCACGTGAATTTAGGATGAATTTATGAGAATTTAAAATAAACTCGAATTCAAGATGAATTCAGACGAGCTCAAAATGAATTCATGCATATTTAAAATAAAATCGCATGAATTCAAGATGAATTGAGGTGAACTCAAGATAAACTCATGTAAATTCGGGATGAATTTATAAGAATTTGAAATAAAGTTATATCAATTTAAGATAAATTCACGTGAATTGAAGATGAGTTCATAACAATTTCTAATGAATATACTCCAGTCCGTTCAAGATGAATTAATTCTAAATGAATTCATGAAACTTCAAAATGAATATATGCGAGTTAAAGATGAATTCATGCAAATTCGAAATGAATTCAAGGATATTCTAAGTAAATTCATGACAATTTTAAATGAAATCGACTGAATTTAAAATAAATTTATGTGAATTAAAAATCAACTCATGTGAATTTGAGATGAAATTATGAGGATTTAAAATGAAGTCACCAGAAGTGAAGATAAATTCACGTCATTTCAAGATGAGTTCATTACAATTTTAAATAAATATACCGATCTCAGTTCATGATGGATACATGCTAATTTAAGAGGAATGCACGTAAATATAAGATGAATGTATGCTAATTTAAAATGAATTCAAGATGAATTCATTCTAAATGAATGCAAGATCAATTCATTCTAAATGAATTAAAGATGAATTCGTTCTAAATGAATTGATGAGCCTTCAACATGAATCTATGCGATTTAAAGATGAATTCATGCAATTTTTTTATGAATTAATACAAATTCTGAATGAATTCATGAAAATTCGAAAAATATTCATGAAAATTCTAAATAAATACATGGAAGTTCTAAATGATTTCCTGAAAATTCTAAATAAATGTATAGAAATTTAAATGAATTTTGGCGAGTTTAATATGAATTTATGCGAATTGAAGAGGAGCGTGCTCGTGAATTCAAGATGAATTTATGTGAATTAAAAATAAGATCACATGAATTAAAAATAAGATTACATGAATTGCAGGTGAATTCAAGATGAATTCAGGTAAATTGAAGATGAATTCAGGTGAATTCAATATGAATTCCATTGAATTCAAGATGAACTTATTCGAGTTTAGAATGAATTCATTCAAATTTAAAAATAAATCGTACGAACTTAAGATGAATTCAGGTGAACTCAAGATAACATCACGTGAATTCGAGATGAATTTATAAGAATTTGAAATGAAGTGGCATCAATTTAAGATTAATTCACGTGAATTGAAGATGAGTTCCCGACAATTTCTAATGAATATATTCCAGTCTGTTCAAGATGAATTCATGCAAATTTACTAGGAATGCACGTCAATGCATGATGAATGCATGTGAATGTAAAATGAATTCAAGAAAATTCAAAATGAATATATGCGAGTTAAAGATGAATTCATGCCAATTCGGAATGAATTCATGCAAATTCGGAATGAATTCATGGAAAGTCCAAATAAATTTATGGAAATTCTAACTGAATTCAAGCAAATTCTACATAAATGTATGCAAATTTAAATGAATTTATGCGAGTTCAACATGAATTGGCGCAGATTCAATATGAGTTTATGTGAATTAAAGAGGCGTGCTGGTGTTTTCAATATGAATTTATGTGAATTAGAAATAAGATCGCATATATTGAAAATGAATGCATCCAATTTTAAGAGAAATTCACGTATATGCAAGATAAATGTATGCGAATTAAAACAAATTCAAGATGAATTCATTGTAAACAAATTCTTGAAAATTCATTCTAAATGAATTCATGAAAATTTAATATGAATTTATGTGAATTAAAAATAAGACCAAATTAAGTAAATATTTTTTTCTCTAGAAGTAATTTTAATGCGTTGCATTAAAACTATGCTTTGACAGAAATTTAATTCGTTGCATTAAAATTATGTCATGGCATAATTTTAATTCATTTCTCAACTATGTAAAAGTATAATGAAAATGAAATGAATTAAAATTATGTTGGGAAATAATTTTAATGTAACATAATTTTAATACAACGAATCAAAATTAGCATTTGACATAGTGGAGCAACGAGATAAAACCATAACCAAATATAATGAAAATGAAACGAATTAAAATTATGTTGTGACATAATTTTAATTGGTCGCATTAAAATTATTTCACAACATAATATTAATTCATTTCATTTTCATTATACTTTGTCATGGTTGAGAAACGAATTAAAATTATGTGACAGCATAATCGTAATGCAACGAATTAAATTTATGTCAAAGCATAATTTTAATACAATGCATTAAAATTACTTCCAGACCAAAAACACTTTTAACTGTTAGTCATAATATTAACGACGAACAAGAAAAATAAGTTTCATTTTTTTATATTTCGGTAAAGCACGACAGTAAAGGCCTAACAAATAAATTGCACCAAATTTATCACTTGTTGTACGAAAAAAAATATGATTATGTTATGCCATAAAAAAATGAATTAAATTTATGTCTACACATAATAATATAGGCATGTATCCTCCTGTACTCTCAATGCATTCATTATTTATTTGATCATATGCCATCATTTAAATAAATTTATTTCAAGTCCTGAAATAATAAGAATGTGCGAAAAAAATGATGTGCAGAGAAGTTTAATTTCATTTCTGTTCTTTATCCAAGTCACTATTAATTATGATTAATTATTAATTATGAAAATTCAAAATAAGTATATATGAGTTAATAATGAATTCATGCAAACCAAAAATAAGTATATGTGTGTTCAAGATAAATTCATTAGTATTAAAGATGAATTAAAGCCTTTTAAAGATAAATTCATGCAAATTTAAGACTAATATAGTCGAATTCAAGAGAAAAATATGCGAATCAAAAATTAGTTTCCTTTCGAAATTTTTTTTTAATATTCTAATTGTATAATTGCATTTATTTCTTGATCAAAATTCAATCAACGTAAATCTTGTTTTTGTCACTAAAAATGTAATATAAATTTACTCTCAATTTAAAGCAAAGCTTTAAAGGTGGTAATTGCTTTTTCCTGGTATATTATATACGTTCGAAATTTGCATAATTTGATGATGAAAAGTTTTAGCACTTTGTGAAAAATGAGAAAAATTGTCAAGGGAAATAGATTTATATCGTTGTGCGAAACACGGGGAAAATGGGAAGCGCTGAACTGGTATAAACAAGGGTCGCATGCAATATTAGGGGCATTAAGTCGCCATAAAGAGCGCATTAGGGGTGCGCCTGCCCTCGAGGGGTAGTTTAGCGTTTAATTGTCCCACCCTGTGTATCAAAGGTTTCGATTTCTGCTCGACTACGCACGTTCTAAGCCCACGTATGTACATACGTTCTTTCACACATACTACCACACGGCCCCTCTGTCATCTACCAGTCAGCGATTCCTTTTTCTATTAGATAGCTTTTTCGCAACTGTTTGTACAACATTCTTCAGGGATGGGCAAATACTCATATTAGATTTTATACTTCCAAAATTTGTGGCTGATTTCGAACCAATTTATTTAGATTGTTACATTTTTCCAAAAGAAAAAGAAATCCAAAAATTTTAATGCATTTCTGAAATTTATAATATTTAATACATTAATGTTACAAAAATTGAGAATATTCTTTTAAATTTTATTTATTTTTTATTATTATCATTTATTATAATGTTAATTTCAGTTAAATTCGGAAATAAATCTATTTTTCCATGAATAATTTTATACAAAATGAGTATGAAAAAAATTAAAAATTAAAAACCAGACTTCCAAACTACCTCCATTTTCGAGACAAAAAAATAACAATCGAAAAAAAGAAAAAAGCAACCAAATACAACCTCTCACTTTTTCCTTTCCTTGTTTTTTATACTACTAGAATATTATATGCGCGCGACAACTTTTAAAATAATTTTTATCCTTTACTCAATTTTCAATTAACTATTTATTTGTTCAAAGTTTTTGGCCACTTAAATTCTTTCTGAAATTATATTTTGAAAGAATGTAAACATTCAAATAACGTTCACTTTATTTATTTTTTCTACATTTTAGGTTGCGTTTTTAAAAATTTTAATTTGTTGATAACCTTTTAATCTAATTCCAGAAAATTAGGGTTTGAACGGAATCATCAAATAATTTACTAATCAGTTTACAATATAAAAAGCCTTAAACTATTATTTTTTTGAAACGTTAAAATAATATTTACTCTATATAAACACTTTTTAAAACTTTATTCTCTGAAAATTCGATTTGTTAATAAGCTTTGGAGATAATAATTTTAAAACATCACAAACGTTTAAAAAAAATAATTTCAATAGGTCAATGCTAAGTATTAATAAAATTTCATAATAAGAATTACAGCCAATGTTCCTTTACATAACCTTAAAATAAATAATCAATTTATGTTACTTAATAAGTAAAAATTATTTTTATTGAAAAATTCAAAAAATTTTGACTTTATATATTTTTTTAACTTGAAATTTCATTTCTGAAAAGATAAATTATTACTATACTTTTATAATAATTAAAAAAAAAATTAAAACAGATGTACGTATAATTTTGAAAATTTAATTCAGACACTCATTTCACAATATCACAATAATTAAAAAAATTATATAATTGTGATAGATGTAAATAAATGTGAATTACATGTAAATAAAAAATCAAATTATATTAATTAATTGAAAGCGAGTAAAATTTAATCTTCATATAATTTAATCTTGCAAAAACTTAAACAATCAATAATTAATTAATCAGTGAACAAAAAAAAACAATAAATAATTATTTTCATTAAGACATTCATTAATTTTTACCTTATATTTTTCTAAAAATTTGCATTATTAATTACATTTTAAACTAATTTCATAAAAAATTAGAAAAAAATACTCATTTCACAATATCCCAAAAATGTACAAAAATTATATAATTAAAATACAGGTATTTTAAACATAAATAAACTTTTATCATACCATTTATAACCAATATTTTATTACATAACATTAAAATAAATAATTAATTTATGTTACTTAATAGAGAAAAATGAAAATTAAATCTTTATAAAATGTAAACATAAAAAGCATTAAGCTATAATATTAATTCAAACATTCAAATCATCTCTACTTTATAGGTTTTTTTAAAATTTCCATTCACATTTCTGAAAATTTTAAAATTAGTTTCTTTACAGAAAATTAATTTTTTAAACAAATAATTAAACTACATACTTATTTTTTATCATTCCTTTACAGAAATTTAATCTTTTTGGTAGGAAATTTATTTTTTTAATTGAAAATTTTAATATTTCACTGAAAACTTATTTTTCCGGCTTAAAATGTTCTTTCTTTAACTAAAAATTAAACTATTTTTTTTAGTTCAACTTTTCCAGTAAAAATACATTTTTTTAAATTTTCCTTTTATAGGTAGAAAATTAACCCTTTTTTTAAATTCAACTATTAAGTACAAAATTCCATTAAGAATTAAAATATTTCGTGAAAAATTCATGTTTTCTTATCATTCTTTCTTGCTAAAAAATAATCTTTTTGGTAGAAATTTCATTTCTTTGTTTAACATTTTTTTAATATTGAAAATGAATTGTTTTAATAAAAAATGTTACTATTTAATTTCTCTTCAGATTTTTGTATGTACATTAAATCTTTTTCGTAGAAAATGTATTTGTTTGATTAAAAACTTATTTCTTATTTGGTTAAAAGTTTTTTTTCGATTTTCTTTTTCAAGAAAACGAAGAAATTGGAAGGGAGCGATACCCAAAAATCGAAAGTAGAATTTTTGGACCACCCTACTTCACACTCGCAGCAAGATCGTGCCCTCGACCAATCCAATTCTACAGAGAATGATGTTCAAAAAGTGAGCAAACTCTCATGAATAAAAAATATAGTTTTCTCATCACAGTACGAATTTTGCTCACTGATGCAAAAATTTTGCTCACTCGTGTAAAAATTTTGCTCACTGTTGGAAGAATTTTGCTCGCCAGTGTGAGCATTTGGCTCACCGGTTTAAGCATTTTGCTAACATATGTCGTGGATTTTGCTTATCTTAGACAAACTTTTGTGCTTCAAAAGAGCTTTTGGCCACACTGTGTGTCTGTTCTAAGTCGAGTTGAATTATTTTCCACACCACTAATTTATTTTCAGCAATAAGGTTAACAGCATCTGACTAGCAAGAAATTGATGAAATAATTCCCAAGCTTGGGAAAGACGTAGGGGATATCTCGGGTGGATTAACGAGCTGTATTGTTAGTCAATTGGTCTTCAAATCTAGTGGATCTCGGACCTAATATAGCGCGAGACCAGGATTAATAATAGCCACATTAGGTTAAACTGGCGACAGTCGACAGTGGCAAGTAGCTCACACGTGCCGGCACGTGTCGAACATTGGATCGCACGTTTCACAAATTTCCCCTTTTATTTAATTAGGTTCGACTTTATGGAACGAGTCTCATGCCTAATGTCTTCATTATTTGTCATTAATATTGGCTCAGCAAGGACCGCAGTGATTGAGTGCTTCTGTCATCGGGCCAATGTCAATCAAGACAGCTTTACTATTTCCTTCTCAAATCTCATGCTTCAGACTGCTTTCTCACCCTTTCCTTCTAATACCATAATTTTTGTTTTATTTAGCTTAATTCTGAGTGCCATGTTCTTCATGCTTGCATTTAGTTTTCTCAACATTCTTTGCAAGTCTTCTATTGACTCTGGCATAACAATCTTATCATCTCTAACGCTAACCCACGTACCCTAGTACTAACCCACGTACCTACGTACTATCCCACGTACCCACGTACTAACCCACGTACCTTCACTGTCCCGAGATCCACACCTTCAAAGAAGAGGGTCATTCTTATACACTTGTCCATTCATTATAATAACAATCTACATATAGACATATAGCATATTTGCCTATCTTTGCCTAAAAGATTTCTTCTGTCCTCCTAGTCAAATGCTCCTTCTAGGTAAAAAATGCACCGAAAACTTTTTTAATTACTCTCAAGTTTTTTGTGTGATCTTTCTTAAGCTAAATATTTGATCCACACACGGTCTTCCTGGCATAAATCCATTTTTGAATTCCCATATATTATTTTCTGTTCCTTTCATTACCCTACGAATAAGTATCTTTGAATATATTTCAGTTTTTTATTAATAGAAGCTTACTGACTTTTAATCGAAAGTGAAATTGTTACATTTTCAATTCAAAAGATTATTTTCTTACAATAAAAACAACGAATTTTCAACAAAATAGCTCAATTTTCAAACAAATTGTTGAATTTTTAATTATAAAAATAAGTAATGAATAAAAAATGAAATTTTTAAACTTTTAATCAATGAAATTAATTTTCTATATAAAAATAACAATTGTGTAGAAAAAGATTAATTTTCAGCAAAATAAATAAATTGTAAACCAAATATTTAGTTTAAATTGTATACAAAAAATTGATTTTTAACCAGGAGGATTAAATTTCTACCAAACAAGGCGAATTTTTAATAAAATACATTAATTTTTAACCAAATAGTTTTTTTTATTTTAAACGATCAAAAATAAGTTATAAGTTAAAAATGAAATAGTTACTTTTTTAATTAAAAAAATTGATTCTCTACATGAAAATAACGATTTTTTAACTAAATGTATACATATTTAAACAAAGAGTTGATTTTTCAACTTAAAAATATAATCTTTTAATAAAAAAATGGAATAGTTACATTTTTAATTTAAGAAATTGATTTTTCGACCAACAAAAAGCAAATATCGAGCAAAATAGTTGAATCTTCAAACAAAGAAATCAATTTTCCACTACAATAAATAATTTTCAACAAAATAGTTAAATTTTGTTACCAAAAATATTAATTTTAGCCAACAAGATCAATTTTCTACTGAAAAAGACGAATTTAAAAAAATTCATGGATTTCAAATCAAATATTTAAATTTCCAACTAAAAACGATAAGCTTTTAATCAAAAATGGAATAGTTATATTTTCAATTTAAAAAAATGATTTCCTAAACCAAAAGAACAACTAATTTTTAACCAAATACATCAATTTTCAACAAAAGAATTGAATTTTCAACCAAATAACTATATTTCCAACCATAAAAATTAACTTTTAACCAGGAAGATTAATTGTGTACCGACAAACCTAATTTTTAACAAAAGACATTAATCTTTGACACAATATTTAAATTTTCGAGTGACAAGGACAAATTTACATACAAAAATGAAATCCTTAAATTTTTAGTTGTCGAATTAATTTTCATGAGAAGAACGAATTTTCAGTTAACAAATAAGTATTAGAACATGAATTTTAAATTAAGAAAGACAAGTTTTCACAAAAAATAAAGTAGGTTAATTTTTTGTTTTAAAATTAATTGTAAACTATAAACTATCTATCAAAACAATAGTATAATTTCTAGCCAAACAAATTTTTAAGTACAGATAAGAATCTTTAACCATAAATCTGAATTTTAAGAAATTACTTCAACTTTTAACAATTAGTAGGATTTTGAAGTAAACAAAATAAATTTTCAATCAAAACAGATTAGGTTTCATTCCATAAAGACCAGTTTTAAAAAAATGAATTAAAAAAAAAGAAATTAAAAAAATTGTTGAATTTCCTACAAATTAGATGAATTTTTCACCAAATAGTTAAATTATCAACGAAGCGGATAAACTTCCTACCAAAAGGGACATAATATTTTTAACAAAATTCATGAATTTTCGAACTAAAAGAGATCAGTTTTGAACCAAAGATCAAATATTAAAATTTTTAATTAATGTAAGAATTTTCCAAAAAAGAAAGAACAAATTTTTAACAAAAGAAGCAACAAATTTGCCCCAAAAAAGATGAATTTTAAACCAAAAAACAACTTATTTAGGTAATTGTCGTTCCAAAAGTCAGATATCTGAAAAAATAAGTTTTCTATGAGTTTAAGAATCATAATATTAAAACTGATGTTATTTCAGATAAAAACATTATTTTTAATGAAAAATGTTCAAATTCACACAAAAACCATAAATTTTAACCATATTTTTTGCAATTGAATTTTTTCTATCCGTCGATTCCCTAAAAAACATTCTCTACAACTTTATTGTTTTCAATTTTTGAAATCTAAACAATCCTAATATATAATTATTTGCTTAAAAAATATTTTCCTAAAAAAAATTGTTCTAACGATTTCAGCCCTAAAAAAATTTACTTTCAAAATTGGAAACAGTATAGTTGTAGAGAATGTTATCCCAGAAAAATTAAGCCGTCATTTATTATTATGCAATCATTTTTCAAAAGGTTTTGCATGTGAATTTTAACATTTCTGTAAAAAATAATGTTTTTGATTTGAAATTTCATCAGTTATAATAATCTGATTCTTAAAATCATAGAAAAACTATTTTTTTCAGATATCGGACTTTAGGCACTACAACTACCTTAAGAAAATCATTGAATTTCGTACAAAGCAGATTAATTTTCGAACTAAAAAATATGAATTTTGAACCAAAAATGAAATAGTAAAATTGTTATTAAATCAAAATAATTTCCAGCACAAAGAAACAACAAAGTTTTAACAACTCAGTTAAAAAATCTTTGTAGTACCTATTCAAATTATTACGAATAACGTGGATCACTTTAGATTACAATTGAATCACTACGATTACCTAAATTACTTCGAATTACCTAAATTGAAATTATATTACTCTCAATTACATGTTGATTAAATTTCATTAATTTTGGATTACATTGGATTATTTCGGACTACAAATGGATTACTTCCGATTACACTGGACCTCTCAGATTACACCGGATTTTCAGTTCGAATAACTGAGCGGTTCAGCGGATTACCGGAGTTGAGTCCTCCCCCCAGTGAAATAAATATAGTGATTTTTGAATGACAATTAAATGAATTAAAACTGGATGAATAAGTCATTTTTTATTCCCATCAGTTACTCTAAACTATTTCAGATTCACAGAGGATTTCATGGTCTCCAAGAACCACCAAGGCCCTTCAGTGACTTGATAACATTTCATCCCTCTTCCTAAACCTTCTCTTCGACAGTATTAAGTATTTGTGCCAATAATAATAATGAAACATATTAGATATTTGTATTCAGTTTGCCGAAAAGCTTTGGTGGAAATGAAAGCGATTCCAAACGCGATAGGGCAGCGAAGAAAAGGACCACCGGGG
>JAWWLR010000148.1:34853770-34867693 GCA_035041075.1 Acraspis erinacei | reverse complement strand
TTTGAAAATCGTTTTAAGGTATGATGAAAACAGTGGTTGATTTTTTTTGGGTTTGAGGGGCAAATTTGGTCAGATTGAGAAAGTGTAAAAAAATCCAATTTTCAAATTTGAAAAATGAGATTTTAGCTTGCAGCTATTAAGCTAAATTTAACAAAACTTCCCCCTCGAACACAAAAAAATCACTCTCTGTTTTCATCTTACCTTATATCGATTTTCAAAAAAATATATAAATTTAAAATTCGATTTTTGCGAAGGTTTTATCTTAAATTCAAAGAAACATTTTCGAAATTTTAAATATTAAAAATGGTTAAAAAATAAATATTCATTTTTGTATTTGTAGTCAATAAAACATATTTATAAAAAAAATTTAATTGTGTAAATTCGGGAATTTTACAATTTGGGATTTTTCCAATTCGGATATTTTATAATTTTATTTTTCAATTTTATATTATTTTATATACTATATATTTTATTTTTCGGAATTTTTCAGTCGTCCCGATTTTTACAATTTGTCAATTTTATTATTCGGGCATCACCCAATTTGGTAATAATAAAAACTGTTAATAAATTTTATTATTCGGAAATTTATTTTTGGGGAATTTTTTAATCATCTCAGGAATTTAATTAATTTTAATAGGTAATGTTGAAAACATTAAAAATTATTTCAAATGATTTAAAAGAATTTTCTGAGATTTATGTTCTTTAAATATTTTTAAATCGATTATGACGGAATTTAAATAAATGTTTCAGTTTTGAAAAATATTTTTAATTATTTTCAGGAATTTTATGCATTTTCAAAGAAAATGCGATTTCATGATCTCATAAATAAATATGTATTGGTACTGTTTTTATAGGTTTTGTGGCCCGTATATTTACCAATAAAATCAACGAACGCAGCCGTAACGAAAAAAAGAAGAATGTTCTTCATTTTCTGTCACCAAAACTACATGAATATTTAAAAAAATTTTTTTATTATATATCTATATCTCATTTGTCCTTCGATTTTATTGAAAATATTTGTAAGGTAAGATATCAAATTGAAAAACAATTAGTTTGCTTCACTTTGGATAATTTGTATAGAGTAATGTCTAACATCTATTACGTTATCAGATATCTTTGGCAAATATTGCCAAATATTCTAGAATGACAACGTAGAAAAATCTTATTTAAATATTTACTTCAACAATTTCTAGCCTAATAAAGTTAAAGATTGCCAGAAAGTACGGACAATTTCAAGGTGTAACTTTTAAGTATTTTTTGTAAACGGAATAAAACAATATTTCAGATACAAATTTAAAATTTTCAAATTTATTTATTAATTAAAAAAAACTTTTCTACCAGGAAAGATGACTTTTTAATAAGAGCATGTAATAGTTTATGTTTTAATAAATTTTTATTAAAAGACAATAAATGGTCAACAAATTGGTTCAAATTTTACCCACGTAGTTGAATTTTTAATTCAAAACTATCTGTTTCCGACAAAATAGTTAAACTTTCATCTAAAGATATAAATTTTCAACTAAAAAATTGAATTTTCAACAAAGAAATGATTTCTTGACAAAGTCCTTCAGACAAGATTTAAAAAAAAAAAGTTAAATCCTCAAGCAAAATATACATTTTAAAAAAGAAGTAAATTTTCTAAGAAAATAGTTGAATTTGTAAATCAAAAAGACAAAAGATTGAGTGCACCCAGGGCGAGCGAATGTTAGTTCTCACGCTTTGCGCTCTATAATGTAACACGAACATTTTAAAATTAAGTGTCAAAGTATCGACAACTGCCATTTCGTGATTGTGAATTCTCTTTTGTTAAAGCTCATTGGACTTTCACGAACACATTTTCAGTACGCATCTCTGAGAATTATGAAATTTTCAACCAAATAGTAAAATTGTCAACCAAAATACAATTTAAAATCTAAATTATTTTTTGGTTCAAATTTTTATTGCTTGGTTGAAAATTTAATAATTCTCTTTAATTTTTTTTAATTAAACAGTTTTGTTAAAAATTTATTCCGCTTCATAAAAAATTCAACTGATTTGTAGAAATTTCGTCTTTTTTATTTGAAATTTTTTTTTTTTTGGTGGAACAATTTTTTTTTCTTGACTAGAAAATCTTTTTAATTAAGATAAATTCTAAATAAAAATTATAATAGTATAATTTTCAACCAAAAAGAATGAATTGTCATGCCAAAAAAACGAATTTTGTACAATACAGTTAAATTTTTTACCAAACGGGATAAATTTTTCACAAAACTGCTTATCATGAAATTATTGACCAAAAAGTAATTAAAATTGTTTAAATAGTTTTTTCAATTTATGTATTAATTTTAATTACAATGAATTCTAAATTAAAAATATAATAGTGGTCTTTTCAACCAAAAATAATGAATTTTAATGAGATAAAGACGAGTTTTCTTTCAAACAGTTATATTTTTAACTTGACAACACAAATTTTCAACCGTAAAGTTAATTTGCAACCAAACGGTTGAATTTTGAAATAAATCAATAAGAATAATCTTAATAGTATTTATCATTTTTAATATTAATCCATATTACTAAATTTTAATGCATAATTACTCATTTTTATTAAAAAATTAAATTTCTGAGTTAATATTAAATTACTTACCTATGTTTTATCATTTGACAGAATTTGAGGTTTATTCCGAAACGCATTAAAACTGAGCATGTAAGCAGCAGTGGGTGCAAGTAAGCAGCAGTGGGTACAAGTAAGCAGCAGTGGGTACAAGTAAGCAGCAGTGGGTACAAGTAAGCAGCAGTGGGTACAAGTAAACAACAGTGGGTGCAAATAAGCAGCAGTGGGTGCAGAAATAATAAATTACTTTCGGGAATTACTAAATCAAATATTTAAGTGAGATAGAGCTTAGATAATGCCCTTGCAGGTAATTACTAAAAATAATGGGACAAACTTAATGAAATCCACTCTGTCAAATTCCATGCTCAAAAAATATAGATTATAGATACATGGAGCACTGACGTGACTCCCGATATGACATTTTCGATTGGGATCAAAATATAGAGTCAATGTCGGCTTAAGGTTCATAAAATAGGACGAGATAAGATGTGCTGGCTATTGCCTATCCGTGTTATTGATTTCATCTTAATCAGATCTCAATATCTCAATTACGTTTTGAGCTGGGCTCTCCCGTTTGTTTGCTAGAGAGATTTTAAAGCCAGGCCTATTGTCTGCACGCCACCCCTGAGCTCGAGCTCGGGCTTAACTTTTCATTCTCCTGTAAATTGCAGGTTCGGTATCGCAAGCTAGTATGGAGCAGGGTGTAAATCGAATGAAACAATGGAGATTTACCTCTTTCCTCCTGCTACCAATTCTTTTTTTTCTCTCCCACCTCTCTCGCTCGCTCTCTCTCTCTCTCTCTCTCTGTCTCTCTCTCTCTCTCTGCATCTCTTGTACCCTCTGCTTCCATATCGCTTATCCGTCAGACACGTTATTAGGTCCGGATTATCTTCGTAATTGCTCGCTTGCTTCACAAATCATTTTATTAACAGTTAAGAAAAAAAATTACTTATTTATTTTACGGGGTGCTTCTACTGCACTGACCGATGTAAGGAATGTGTCATGATAGTTGGAAACGACCATGCGGCCCCACAGTGGGAGAAAAAGCACATTTTTGGACAAAAATCGACTGACTGTGCAATTCTTAACGGATTTTGATTTTTCTTTTTTAGAATTGACCATAGAGCTTCCAGACATAAAATTTAACTGCGCAATTTAAATTTTAACTGAAAAGAAATTTGTTATTTAACAACAAACTTTAATTTTTTATTGCTAAACTTTTCCATGATAACATTTCTTCTAAGACTTTGAAATTCATTTAAAAAAAGGTCATAAATCAATGTAAGAACCAACTGTAAATAATTTCTTAGTGGGTTTGAGTAAAAAAGTTTTTTAATAATGTTATCAAAAAATTAACTAACGAAAGTCATTTTATCATGATTTTCAATTATTAGCTCATTTGAACCCATAGCTTTTGTATAAAGTATCTCAGGCAATGATGCCCGCTTACAAAAAGTTAAGAATAGCTAATGATTGCCAAATATTTAAACAATTTTTATAAACAAATGCACATTTTGACAAATTTTTGATGAAAAGGGTTGATTTTTTTCCGGAATCAAATTAAAATGTGTTTCTTAAGACTCCTTGCTATCATATTCTTCATAATCATAAAAAATGTTAATTATTTAAATATTTTTTTATAAACAAATGCCCATTTTGACAATTTTTTGATGAAAAGGCTTGATTTTTTTTGCGGAATCAAGTTAAAATGTTTAGTCTAAGACTCCTTGCTATCATATTTTTCAGAGTGACCCAAAAATTTTAATTATTTAAACAATTTTTATAAACAAATACACATTTTGACCATTTTTTTATGTAAAGGCTTCATTTTTTTGCGGAATCAACTTAAAATGTTTGACCTTAAGCTACTTGCTATTATATTTTTTACAGTTACCAAAAAATGTTAATTATTTAAACAATTTTGATAAACAAATGCACAGTTTGAACATTTCTTGATTAAAAGGCTTTTTTTGTGCGGAATCAACTTAAAATATTTTGCCTAAGACTCCTTGCTATCAAATTTTTGATAGTGAACAAAAAATGTTAATTATTTAAACAATTTTTATAAACAAATGCAAATTTTGACCAATTTTTGATAAAAAGGCTTGATTTTTTTGCGGAATCGACTTAAAATGTTTTGCCTAAGACTCCTTGCTATCATGTTTTTTATAGTGACCAAAAAATGTTAATTATTTAAACAATTTCTATAAACAAATGCACATTTTTACCATTTTTTTATGAAAAGGCTTCATTTTTTTGCAGAATCAACTTAAAATGGTTTGCCTTAGACCCCTTGCTATCATATTTTTTATAGTTACCAAAAAATTTAAATTATTTAAACAATTTCTATAAACAAATTCGCATTTTTACCGTTTTTTTCATTAACAGGCTTGATTTTATTGCGGAATTAATTCAAAACATCTTGCAATTTATGCACATTCTTTAAAGTTTTTTAATGAATTAAAAAAAATTGTATTCAATTTGAAAACTTCTTGTAATTAATTCACCCCTCTCACATACATTCATTGAAGAAAATTCGATCGACCATACTGATTTTTGACATTGCCTAATTTGTTTACATCTTTGCGAGGGTATTACAATTTGCGAAAAAATGTGAAAAAACTATTTTTTAAACAATTAATAGTTACTAAAAAATACGTTAAACTTTGTTATTTGACCACTAAAAATAATGCATTTTTTGGAAAGGGTGCCAAAAAACCCCATTAATGAAAAATTGGGTTTTTGAGAGTTTTTTGCGCTAATTATGATTCCTTTGCGGCTTTTCAACACCAATTATTTTTAATACATAAAATACTACTTTTTACTGCATACTGATCTTTTGTTATTTAAATTTTTTCCTAATATTTTAATTTGTTTTCAATTTTTTAATTACAATTTAAACAATTTTTTATTACTTAAATAATATTCTCTTTCAATAATACTAAAAAGGCTGCGGTTTCTTCTGAAATTTAAACTTTTGTTCACTTTTCGCTTAGAGCAGGAAATAATTAATTTTAATTAACAAGAATAATAGACCATTTATTATTATTTTTCAAATATTTCCTTTGAATAATGCTAAAAGTGTCAGTTTTAACTGCAATGTTCAACCTTTTGTCCAATTTTCATTTAGAGCAAGATATTAATTGATTTAAGTTAATAAAAATAATTGTTTAAAAAATCCATTATTGTTTAGAACTATATTCTCTTAGATAATTTCTAGAAAGTTGAAATTTTTTACTTTCCTTTAGCTTATTAATTATTAACAAATAATAAATAAACATTAGGGATTTATAGATATTTTGCTTAAATTAATATTTATTATATGTTCCATGCTAAAAAGTCAATGAAAAATAAATTTTTCAGAAAAAAAAGAAGCCGCCGGAAAATATAATAATAAACAATAAGAATTTTTTAAACAACATCTAACATTAATATACAAGAAGATAATATATATATATAATATAATAATAATAATAATAATTGTTTAAACAAAAGGATTGATTAAATTGAAGGAATATTTCCTCGTTCTTAGTATAAGTGGAAAAAAGTCCAATATTTCAGAAAAACCGCAACTTTCTAAAATTATTCAAAGAGAATATTGTTGTCAATAATAATAAGTGATTTAAATAATTATTTATGTTAAATTTGATTAATTTTTTTCTCGCTATAACTGAAAAGTTGAAAACAAGTTGGCAACTTCGGAAAGAAACTGCGACTGTCTAACTCTATTCTCAGAGAAAATTGCTATAAACAATAATGAATTGTTGAAACAATTTATTTACTCACCTTATCATCATAAAGTAATAATTTTTGTATTAAAAACAATTTTAGTATGAAAAAGAGAAAAAAATTATTATTAGGCTTAAGGAACCTCTAAATATAATTTTTTTAAACTCATTTATATTTTTTTGTGGATCATAACATTTAAAAAAAAAGTATAGTTTTAAAAAGACATTTTTTTGCTTATAACATTAATTAAAAAAATTTAATAAAAATTGCTTAATTAACAAATTTTAGTCATTTTATAATGATTGCAAATCGCGTTAAATTTTGTTGTTTAATTACACTAGTTTAGTCTATTTTTATTTTTAACTCTGAATGAATAAATAAATAAAATAAAAATAAATAAAGTCTCATTTTTTATTAATGGAAGATTTTTACAAATGCTTTAAAATAATGTAGGAATTTAGAGAAATTACCGGAAGGTGTTCTAAATTCAGTATAAACGAGGGATATAGATAAAAGTTAACAGCTGAATGGAAGATTTTCCTAAACACCCACTTGTGGTTAATTCCCTAGGTTTTTAGCCAAGAAGCCTAATTTTCCTAAATACTTACAGTATATCCTAATTATCTATCCCGGGATCATTGAAAAACCTGGCAGATGACAATTCCGTCCCAGCTACCTGCATACGGTTCCCCCACCACGCAGCTTCCCCTCACTTAGCCGAACTGCTGCCGCCGAGCCTGGTCAGCTGGAGTCCTTTGTACCTAATGAGGATTAAAATGTCGAATATAACATTTTTTAAATTTAGCACTTGGTGATTTACAAATAAAATATTGGAAATCTGCTAATTATAACGATTCCAATGATATTCTATTTGACTTAAAAAGTTGAAAATTATATAACAAATTTGCAAATTTAAGTGACATTTTGTAGACAATTTTTCAGTCAAATTTTTTCAATTCGCAAATCACAATTAGATTTTAACAATACAGGTATAAATAATTGGAAAATCGTATTTACAAAAATCCTTTTTATTCTGTTTTTTATTTATTAAAATGGAATTTTTAATGAAATTTTATAAACAAATTTATAATATTCACCGTAGTATTCCAGGTGGAAGAGATGTATAAAATGGGAAATATTACGTATAATTTTAATTGGTTTTATTAACTTTTTGTATAAACAAATAAGCAATAATAAACAAAATGTATTATGTTATTTAATGAGTCTCCAAAATTGGCCAGGAATGAAAAAATTTATACTTTTGCAATGAGGGTTCAAAATTATTTAAGAATAATTATGAGAAATGTTATTGTTTAAAAAATAAACCAAATTTATGATGTTAGTTAATAAATTTTCGAATCTGGTTACCTTTTATTTCAGGTTAAGTAAAATATTACACACATAAATTAACGCTTCTGTAGTTGATTTGAGTAAAATATACTGAAAAGATCTCATCAAATTTTACATGGACTCGAATATTTATTCTTTAATTATAAACCGTTTTGAGTAAAATACCATATCGTAGGAAATGTTACAATTCACAAATTTCGAATATTATATTTATAACATTTTTCAGGGCTGAATTAAAAAAATTTGTATCCTTAATTTTAGTCCTCATTAGGTACAAAGGACTCCCGCTGACCAGGCTCGGCGGCAACAGTTCGGCTTCTCGTCTTTATTACAAAGAAATACTTTTTTTTTAAGCAAAACTTAAATTTTTGATAAAAAAATATGACTTTATTAAAATAATGGAATTTTGAAACTAAAAAGATGAATTTCAAACCAAATAGTTAAATTTTAAACCAAAAAAGATGTATATTAAACAAATAATTGAATCTTCAAATTTTAATTTTTTTAAATGAATTTTAATTTAAGAATAATTTTCAGCAAGTTGAATTAAACCAAAAAGACTATTTGTAACCAAATATTTAAATCCGAAGCCAAACCAAACAGATAGATTTTTAACAAATATAGTAAATTTTCTAGCCGAAAAGATCAATTTTCAAAAGAATTGAATTTTCGAACCGAAAATGTAATAGTGAAATTTATAGATGAAAAAACTAATTTTTAACCAAAAAGGCACAAATTTATTTTTTAAAAAGCTAATTTTCAACCGAAGTTTCTACCAAATGGTTCACTGTTCAAGCTAGAAATACCAAGATTCTAGAAAATAGGGAAATTTTCGCCCTAAAAATGTGAATTTTCAAATAAATGTATGAACTTACAAGAAAAAATATTCTTTAAAAATCAGTTTAGCTTTAATACAAATGGATGAATTTTCGTATCAGGTTTTATTAATTTAACGAAAATGTTAAGTTTTCAACAAACTAGAATGACTTTCAACCAAAATTAATTTGAAACTAAAAATAGGTAAAGTCAACAAAAAAGGACAAATTATCAACAAGAAAGCTTACTTCTCAAACCAAAAGGAAACTTTTTAAAAAAAATTGTTTGATTTTCAACAAGCAGATTAATCTTTAACCAAATAATTTTATTTTCCACCCAAACCATGAATTATTTACGAAAAAGATTATTTTTTTACCCAAAAATAGGATATTTTATCCATATAGATGAATTTGCAACTAAAATTAGTAATTTTTAACTAAAAAATGGAATACTCGTATTTCAATAAAAAAACCGAATGTCAATAAAAAGATTTAAATTTTTAACCAAAAAATATAAATTTCCAATCAGAAATGAAATACCTACTTTTCAATTGAAAAAATTGATCAAAAAGCGAATTTTTAGGGAAATTGTTAAAATTTTAAATAAATAGATAAGTTATCGACTAAAGTTTTGGATTTCCTACCAAGAAGGTGAATTTTTTACTAAAAAATATATTTTTTTAACAAAATACATTACCTTTTTACTAAAAAAAGACATGTTTATTCAGGTTGTGAAGCAGCTTAACTGACCTTTGACCTTTCAGGTCCACTTGTCTATCTCTTTATGCAGCTAATGTACATATTTTGTGGAACATAATAAAAACTTTTTTTCCGTTTAATTTTTATTATGTAAGTTTTAGTAAATTTTCAGTTACAAAAGTTAATTCTAAACAAAAAAAAAATCAAGCGGGAAACTAAATTTTGAACACAAACTAGTTCGAAGTAGTTTCAATAAAAAAATATAATTTTTTAATAAAAATTCTGAATTTTCTAAAAGTAGATCTATTTTTTACCAGTTAGTCGAATTTCGAATAAAAAAATTACATTTTTAACCAAAAAAGAGGAAATTTCAAACCAAAGATATTAATTTTTTACCGAAAAGGACGAATGTCCAATAAAATGCATATATGTCTATTTAAATAACAAAGATAGATTTTTAACTAAAAATAGAATATAGTTTCATTTCTTATTAAGAAAACAAAATTTATGTAATAAAAACTTTCACAGAAACGCTTTAAACTATTTGGATTACGTATAAAAATTACTACAAATTTCCTGGATTACCCGAGTTACTCCGAAATAACTGGATTAAAAAGTGGATAACTTGGGCTAGCTAAATTTCTTCGAAAGATCTTGATTGCAAGTGCATTATGGCGGATTAGAACTAGATTACTTTATATTAGTACTGAATTTCTTCCGAGTACAAGTGGATTACCTCAATTTTAGTACTAAATTTGTGCAGAGTACAAGTGGATTACTCAATATTATTTCTCGATTTCGGCAGAGTACAAGTGGATTAGTCCATATTAGTACTGGATTTCTTCAGAGTACAAGAGGATTACCCCAATTTTAGTACTGGATTTATGCAGAGTACAAGTGGATTATCCCAATTTTAGTACTGGATTTCTTCAGAGTACAAGAGGATTACCCCAATTTTAGTAATGTATTTATGCAGAGTACAAGTGGATTACCTCAATTTTAGTACTGGATTTCTGCAGAGTACAAGTGGATTACTCTCAGTACTAAATTTCTGCAGAGTACAAGTGGATTTCTCCATATTAGTACTAAGTTTGTACAGAGTATAAGTGGATTACTCTATCTTAATACTGGATTTCAGCAGAGTAATAGCGGTTTACTCAAAATTAGTACTGGATTTCTGTAGAGTACAAGTGGATTACCCTATATTAGTACTAAATTTCTGCAGAAGACGAGTCGATTACTCCATATTAGTACTGGATTTCTTCAGAGCACAAGTGGATTACCCCAATTTTAGTACTAGATTTATTCAGAGTACAAGTGGATTATCCCAATTTTAGTACGAAATTTCTGCAGAGCACAAGTGGATTTCTCCATATTAGTACTAAATTTGAGCAGAGTACCATTGGATTACTCCATATTAGTACTGCATTTCTAAAGAGTACAAGTGAATTACTCTATCTTTGTACTAAATTTCTGCAGAAGACGAGTCGATTACTCCATATTAGTACTGGATTTCTTCAGAGCACCAGTGGATTACCCCAATTTTAGTACTGGATTTATGCAGAGTACAAGTGGATTCTCCCAATTTTCATACTAGATTTATTAAGAGTACAAGTGGATTATCCCAATTTAGTACTGAATTTCTGCAGAAAACAAGTGGATTTCTCCATATTAGTACTAAATTTATAAAGAGTACAAGTGGATTACTCTATCTTAATACTGAATTTCTGCAGAGTACAAGTGGATTATCCCAATTTTAGTATTGGATTTCTGCAGCGTACAAGTGGATTTCTCCATATTAGTACTAAATTTGTACAGAATATAAGTGGATTACTCTATCTTAATACTGCATTTCAGCAGAGTAATAGCGGTTTACTCAATATTAGTACTGGATTTCTGTAGACTACAAGTGGATTAGCCTATCTTAGTACTAAATTTCTGCAAAAGACCAGTCGATTACACCATATTAGTACTGGATTTCTTCAGAGCACAAGTGGATTACCCCAATTTTAGTACTAGATTTATTTAAATTATAAGTGGATTATCCCAATTGTAGTACTGAATTTCTGCAGAGCACAAGTGGATTTCTCCATATTATTACTAAATTTGTCCAGAGTACCATTGGATTACTCCATATTAGTACTGGATTTCTGAAGATTACAAGTGAATTACTCTATCTTAGTACTAAATTTCGGCAGAGTACAAGTGAATTATTCCATATTAGTATTGTATTTCTTCAGAGTACAAGTGGATTACCCCAATTTTAGTAGTAGATTTCTGCAGAGTACAAGTGGATTACTCTTAGTACTAAATTTCTGCAGAGTACAAGTGGATTACTCCATATTGGTACTCGATTTTTGCAGAGTACAAGGTTTTTATTCGGATTTCAACTGGATTACCCCGAATGATACTCCCTACCCATATATCCATTCAGATGAACAATAAATAAAAAAAGTAATGGCTACATTTTGGATGAGTCCCCTGTCACCCCAAACTCAAAATTATAATGTTGAATATTTATAAATTATATCTTAGTTTTCTTATGATTCGAATTTGAGGGAAAAAAACATAATTATATTAACTCAATTGTTAATTTGAAACGTTAATTTTATGAACTGTATTCATATTTTGCTTTTTCAGATTATCACTGATTTCTGATACGAAAGGTGAAAGATATAGACAACATATCGTTACTGTTCTTTCACATTTAGAACTAAGAAGAAATAATAATTTCAAATCCCTAGATAAAAGGTAACTATATTTTTTCAAGATCAATTGATTGTATCTTCAATTTTTTCTGTGATATACTCAGTCAAAAATATCGATCTCTTTCTGTATCGTATCATTTTTAGCCTTTCCTATTTTTTTTTACGGTAACTTGATTCTATTTTCAACATAAAACAAATCAATATGGGTTCCCGCCAATAGTCTCATTTTAGTACCACTCGAACTGTTTTTTCTGAGTCCTATTCTAATACCTTAAATTAGCGATTAGGCTGGCTGGAGACTCATCCACAAATTATTTTCTACTTTTTCCCGTTTGTACGGCAGATCTGCTCTGAAGTAGTCTTTGACGACTCTTAACAAGCTCTTAAGTCTCCACCATAACGCTAATGATCCATACTTACCCCAAATGGTCCATAAACACCCCAGATGCCCATAGTGTAATTCTCCAATAGAATAAAAATATCAATTTGTACATTTCCACTCAACAGAATTGCTTGATGGATCAACCTTTTCCTACCCAAGGGAGCATATCAAAATTTTCGTTTATCATCAAAATTTCTTTGAAGTATTTTGTTGCTTTTCATTTTTCAGTGAAGAAAAACCTGTGAATCCAATCGAAACAGTGATTCCTCGGCCTATTTGATATAGTATATCTAAATCATCACACCCGGAATCACTTAAAAGCATTTTCAGCTTAACAATATTTTTTTCTTAAGTAGTCTTTAGCAACTTCTACAACAAACTTTTTTGTCTACATTTAAAAAAAATTGTTATTTGGGACAGCTATTTAGTTTGTAAGATTAGCTTATTATCTTATTAGTTGGGACAACCATTTTATTAGTTGTTGGAAATAATTGAATAGTCACTGAAACTCAGAAGCGGCTGAACCTTTTTCCTACTTAAATCGTATAATTTGTACATAGTATTATAATATATTACTATTTAAAAATTTTACGCAAATCATAAATAATGAATAAACGATAAATAGTAAATAATAAATTACCATATATTTTAAAAATCTTTAAAGTATTTTGCAATGATTTCCGAAGATTTCAGAAAGATTTCGCGAAAATTTTGAAGCTTTCGCAAAGATTTCCGATAGATTGACAACATTTCACAAAGATTTCAATGATTTTCCAAAAATTCGACAAAGATTTCTGACAGATTTATAATATTCCACAAAGACTTCAATGATTTTTCGAGTCCGTGACAAATATTCCAAGCGTCAAAGATCTCCCAAATCAGCGAAGAGTAGCCGGAAAAAGCTTCCACCAATCAAAGCGCAAGATACATTGGAAACCAACAAAAAAAAACACAATTAAAAAAAATACACCATCCCCACCCTTCGGCAGTCTGCGCAACTCGCGTTCCGATTGGTAAGAGCTTTTTCAAGATACTTATCACTCATTTGCGGGAGCTTTGGTGCTTGGGAGATTTGTCAAGGATCCGATTTTTCAAAACTTTCGCAAATTTCTCAAACATTACCAAATGTTTTAAATATGTCGCACAAAATTTCCGAAGATTTTACAAAGATTTGAACCGTTTCCACAAAATTTTACAAAAATTTCGGATGGACTTAAACGATTTCACAAATACTTCAATTATTGATATGAAGAATTTTTATATTGGCATTAGGGTCTTGTAAATGTACTTAATTATAAATCATGCATTATTTAAAGGATAAAATTGGCAAACGTTTCGACCACGGATAGGGTTCCTCCTCAAGGCCAGATATTCAATTAAAAATTCAAAATTAAAAATTAATAAAGGTTTTTTATTATTTAAAAAAAAACCACTAAAACTAAATTAAAAAAGATTCTGCATAAACTTATTTTTTATTTCGTGCAGATCCTCCGTCTCTCTCTCTCTCTCTCCGTCGCTCTTCGCTTCCCTCTCTATGTGTCTATCCTATTCCTCCGCAGAAGGGAAGGTGAATGTTGTTGAATTAAAAAAACTCAAACAAACACAATGTTCACACACTTTACAGGCACGCTGAACAAACACACACTTTTA
>JAWWLR010000148.1:34839990-34853670 GCA_035041075.1 Acraspis erinacei | reverse complement strand
GAAAGAATCCAGGATTCAACATTCATAAATATCGTCGGTCAAAGAAAGGATTGATTTGTTTTCAAATCATTATACATCTCATACTTCTATGTTTGATTTTTTGGGGAAAACAAATTTTTGCGAGAAACAAAATTTGGGTCTCTTCGTGAAACAATAGTCAACTATTTAATTTATAAGATATGGTACTGCCATTTTATCAGTTGGGTCAACGATTTTCTTAGTTTCTGGCGCTGATTGAATTGTCACTGCAACTAATGGGATTGTTGTGTCAAATGGTCAAATAGCGCATTCAAGTAATAACATAGCAGTACAACAAACCATTTTTTCAGTATACATCATAATGCTAATGATTCATATTTACCCCAAATGTTCCATAAATACCCCGGGTGACAACGGTGTAATTCTTAAACATAATAAAAATGTCAATTTGTACATGAGCATTCAAACGAATTGCCTCATTGACACATTCCCTACCAAAATCAACCTATCAAAATTTCCGTTTATCAAAACAATTTCTTTGAAGTCTTTCTTGCTCTCCATCTTTCAATGGAGCGAAAACCATGAATCCAAGCGAGGCAGTGATTCCTTCGGCCTATTTGATACAGTATATCAACATTATCGAACCCGGAATCATTGAAAAACATATACATCCATTCAGCTTGACAATATCTGGTCTCAAGTAGGCTTTGACAACTCTAACAAACTCGTAAGTCTACACCATAACGCTACCGCGTGTCCCCTTTCAAAAGACACTTCTGTGGCAAAACACGAAATGACAATGAGTTCGTATTCGTGAACACATTAAATACCGGGTGTCTGCATCTGCCGTCACCGCGGGAGGTCGTGTATTCATGAATCGGCTAAAAACGCCCAGTGTGCCCTAAACACTCGAAAAAGGATCCTCGTGGTCCGCTTGCGTCCGCCATTCACCTTCGCTGGGCTCGTTATTAGCCCGGTTAGGTGATACCATTACTACCATTAGCAGAGGCGCGGTTTCAGGCACCCCGACCAATAGGGGTGCGATTTTCCTGCCCTGGGAAAAAAAGTGTAAAAATCCCTGAGCGCAGCATCGAACGAAGGATCCAAAACTAATCGTGTAACTGTAATGTAACCGACCCCCTTTGTCAGCAGCGACTCACGCCGGATCTTTAACGCGCGAATACACCAAGCGGTAACACTTACTTTTTTCGACGAGGCGCTAATTACGTCGACCGAAATCCCCTTAAACGACCATTAAAACCACCCTTAACGGGCCTTAAAGCATTTAGGCGCGACCGAGTAAATGGATACCTAGCGAGGAGAATAAGAGGGAGAGAGAGGGCGAACAACGGGTTATAGAATTTCGCGCCGGAAGAATCGCTAATAGCTTCGACTCTGAAGACTTTTCGAGAAGCTGTACATTGTACAATTGTACATTTTTAGAGGCTTTAAATTTACATTTTAAGGGAGCGCTTCAGGTTTCGACTAGGCTTTTTTCCAAATTCTGGATATTTGTAATGGTGGGTCATTCTAGAAGAGATCCTCTCATAGAGGTTCGTGGTGAGTCTCAACCATATTCAACCTAAACTTTTTTGAACTCATTTTTCTTTATAGAAAGCATCTGTTTGTTGATATCATGAAGCGACTTAAATATAAAAATTCTATTAATTAAAAAAAAATCTTTTGTTAAAATATACTAAATAGAAACAATATAATTGACTGCAAATAGCGGTATTACAATGATAATATAAAAATAATAAGATGATTCAAAATAAATGTTTAGACTTCATGAAAACAAAAATAAGAATCCAACGACCAAATTTGGACAATGACCATAAAACGCTCCTATTATATATTTTTTTGTAATCACAATAGGAGCGTTATATGGTGGTTGTCTAAATTGGGTCGTTGGATTCTTGGTATGAGTGTAAACAAATTTATTTCGCAAATAAAGTTGATAATTAAGTTACGATACATCCTGATACATGGTACATCAGGATACATCCTGATGTACCCAAATTTTCTTTTAAAAAAGGATAAAAATTGGAGAAAGATTAAACATTTATTTTTATAATCAGAAAATTAGAAACAATCTGTTTATATGAAATTGTGTAGTTTTTACATCATGGTATTTTTTTAAAATGATTTCTGCCATTAAAATTTTTTTTATATACTTAAGTCATTGAAAATCAACAAGAAAATTCAAAATCAGAAACACTGTTCAATGCTATCAAATTCAAATAAATAATTATTAAATTTTGGGCTCCGAAGATATTTTACAATAGCTCTAAAGGCACACGCACGAACCACATTTTCAGGAATTTTTTTCGAATCTTTTAAAATAACTTGAAATTTTTAAAATCCTTCGAAATTTGTCAAATTTCATCACCTTCCTTCAAACTATTAAAATCCTTAGAAACGATTTGAAATCAAATTTAATTTATTCCCCAAATTTCTCTATAAATTCCTTAAAATCCCTTAAAATATGTAGAAGTCGCATAAAGTACCTTGGATATAAATTAAATTAAAATTATTCACTAAATTCATTTAAAAAGAGCTTGTTCACGAACGTGACCTGTCGCTTGCTAATATTAAAACCATAACGTTTTTAAAAATACAAAAATAATTTTTTTGAAACGTGATCTCTTTACATTTTTTGGAATCTTATAAAATAACTTAAAATCTTTGAAAAAATGTTTATGTTCCTGAATTTTTATTTTCTAATATTAAACATATAAATTATCTAAAAACCCATATCAAGAAGATATTGTAATATTAGGAGTTCTGCAATTTTTTTTAACGAAATATTTTGAAAAAATTTGGAATCTTCTTAAAAAACATCAAATCTTTAAAATCCTTCGACATTTTTCGAATTCCTTGATATATCTTGACATTGCTGAAATCCGAAAAATATTTAAAAAATACAATTTATTTTATTGCCCATAGTTCATATATTTTTTACGCATCTGGAAATCCTGTTTTCATAAATATTGCTTAGTTACATATTTAAAAAATTTTAATAACAATATTTGTTATATCTTCAATTAATTTCAAATATCTAGAAATTATCTTGTATTACAAAATTAAAATTGTTTAATTTCAAATGCTTTTTATTTATATTAAACTCTAAGCGATAAAAAGATTTTGAAAACGAAATTGCTTTATTTTTTAAATCTATAAATAAAAAGAGAGAAGGTTTATTTAAATTGTGATAAACCCTTATAATAATAAATATTTAATGGAACATATTAAATATCATTTGGTATTTTTTGAAAATGATTGAAATTCTAGAACTGATTACATTTGTATTAAATTTTTTTCACAAGTAGCCATAGACTACGGATTAAAAATTACTTTCTGAATATCACCCCCATAAAAACCCTATAAGTGAAAAATAGTTTTTGTAAATTTGTTGCGTTAATTATGATTTTTTGCTGTTTTTTTAAACAAATGGTTTCTAATACATATGTCATTACCTACTATAGATAAATGCATGTTATCATTATATATTTAAACAATTTATTATTGTTTACTACAAATTTTCTCTTAGAATAAAGTTTTGAAAATCGTAGATTTTTTTCAAATTTTTCAACTTGTTTTCAAATTTTCAATGAGAGCAAAGCAGTAATCAGTTAAAGGCTTAATTTATTAAATTATATAAATTAATAATTTAGGTTCACAAAAATAATTATATGAAAAATTTATTATTATTTTAAATAACATTCTCTTTAAATAAGCCTAGAAAGTTGCAATTTTTTCTGAAATATTGAAATTTATATTTTTCACTTAGTGTGAGGTATTAATTATTGAAATTCAACAAGAATAATTTTTTATACAAATCATTATTATTTATAACTATCATTTCCTATAGTAATGCTAAATAGTCGCGGTTTTTCTGGAATTTTCCAATTCTTGTCAACTTTTCACTTATAGCGAGGTAATAACTAATGCAATTTAATAATAATAATTTTTGAAATAAATTATTATTATTTATAACTATCTTTTCACAGAATTATGCTAGAAAGTTGAATCTTTTTCTTAAACTTGCAGTTTTTCTTTGTCACTTTAGTTAGGAGCAAATAATAAATAATAATATTAATATGAATTAATAAATATGAATTTAAACTTATTATATGTTCATAACTAAAAAGCTAAAGCAAAGTTAGACATTTTAGAAAAAAAACCGCAAATATCTAACATTTATATAGGAGAAGATAGTTGCAAACAGTAATTTGTTTAAAACATTATTTTTACTAAATTGCATTAATTATTCCTAAAATTATTCTAATTCTAAGTTAATTGATTATTGGTTCACTCTAGCTGAAAAAGTTAATAATAAATTGAAAAATTAAAAAAAACGCGAATTTCTAAATATATTCTAAGAGTAAATTGCTAAAAACAATCATAAGATTTTTAAACAATTTATATAAAACGTCTAATTAACCTCTAATTTTATCTATCAGAAACAACTTATTTTAAAAATTGCAAAAAACCATCATTAGCGCCAAAAACTCGCAAAACTCAATTTTTCTTATAAAAAAGATGTATTAAACTTAATAGTGCCTGCAGAACCTATAAATATATATTTTTTAACCGCATTATTTTTGTTGATATGCACAAATTTGGAGAGCGACAAGAATAAAAATACAACAAAGAATTGCATCACTGGGATAGTTTGGGAATATATTTGATATTTCCTGTAAAAAATTATAACAAACCCAAAAAACATAAATTGTTGAACATTTTCAAACCTGTGAAATCTGAAATTTTTTATCAAAACTACCCATTTCCTAATGAATCTAACACAACCTCACAATCTAACAAAACCTCAATTTTTTAGAAATTTTAAGTCGTCCACGAAGATGTTTAATTTGATAAGCAAATTTCTTTATTTATAAATACTACTTTCTAACAAAAAGCCATAAAATAAAACATGTTTAATATTTTTAATAATTTAAAGTAAAATGTTTCTCAATTTGCATAAGGATATCGATGATTTTCCTAAGAAAAAGAGATTATGTGAAGAAATGAGAATTGCAACCTGATGAAGGCCAACTAACCTTGTATCCTAAATAACAAATAGAAGAATGCGATTGGGGGCCAACAACAAATAGTCGTTAACCAGTTGTCATCCTAATATCTCGTGTCTTAATTGTAGATTTAATTTTTTTTAATTTATTGAAGATATAAAGCCACTTCAAGTAATGAAAAACGAATCAGGTTTTCAATTAAATGTTACAACACTTTTTTTAATGGGCCAGTACTCCGAGTTTATGGTACAAATTTTAATTGAGAGGATGTTGAAGTTTTGTTGTTATACTATTAAAAAAAGCTTTGAGAGAGACCATCTGTATAGTTGGTTCATCTATTGTTTTATCTTCTTCCAGATATCTTCCAAACCTTCTTCATATTCCAATTTAGGTTGTGAAACAATTTTAAGTAATGAAAAGCCAATCAGGTATTTAGCAGCAATGATTGTAAAATTGATGTGACCTGTTGCTTTTTTTTGATAGAATAAGATTTTCAGTTATAGGGTCGAAATTTTAATTTAGAAGATGTTGAATTTTGTTGGTGTACACCTCCTAAAATCTTTAAAAGAACTCATCTGTATAGTTGGTTTGTTTCATTGTTGTATCTTCTTTCAACTTTCTTCGAAGCTTCTTCCAACTTCCAATTTAAGATATAAAATAACTTCAAGTAATCTAAAACCAATCAGGTTTCCCACTAAAAAGATTAGATGATTTTTGAGATGATGTTGAGTTTTGTTGGTAGACTGATACTAAAACCTTTGAAAGAACCCATCTGCATAGTTCTATTTTTC
Organism: Acraspis erinacei; assembly: GCA_035041075.1. NCBI lineage: Eukaryota > Metazoa > Arthropoda > Insecta > Hymenoptera > Cynipidae > Acraspis > Acraspis erinacei. The sequence continues at coordinate 34,847,870 of JAWWLR010000148.1, read as the reverse complement.
CATTGCTGTTTTTTTTTCAAACCTTTTTTCAGCCTTCTTCCAAATTACAATTTAAGATATAAAACAAATTCAACTCATGAAAACCTAATCAGGGTTTTAACTACAATGTTTGTGAGATTTTCGAGACATATGAATACGCCACTTTTTTTAGATAGAATAGGATTTCGAGTTTCAGGTCAAAATTTTAATTTAGAAGATGCTGAAATTTGTTGTTGCAATTTTCTAAAAACATTTAAAAGAACCCATCTCTATAGTAAGTTTGTTTTATTGTTGCAACTTCTTCCAAGCTTCTGCTAACCTGCATCCAACTTCCCATTTAAGATATAAAAGAACTACAAGTAATGAAAAACCAATCAGGATTTCAACTGAAACGATTGTAAGCTTTTCGAGACTTAGTGTTACATCACTTGTTTTGTATAGGATAGAAGTACCAGCTTAGGGTCAAAATTATTATTTAGAAGCTGTTGAAATTGTTTGTTCCTCTGTTTCATAAACCTTTGAAAGATAGCATCTGTATAGTTGGTTTGTTCCATTGTTGTATCTTCTTCCAACCTTTTTCCACCTTCTTCTCCCAACTTCCAATTTAAGATATAAAAAAACTTTAAGTAATGAAAAACCAATCAGAGTTTTAACTGTAATGATTGTGAAATTTTCGAGACATATCAGTGCACTACTTCTTTTAGCCAGGATAGGATTTTAAATGTTGGGTCAAAATTTTAATTTAGAAGATGCTGAAATTTGTTATTATACTTTTCAAAAAACCTTTGAAAGAGACCATCTGTATAGTTGCTTTGTTCCATTGTTGCATCTTCTTCCAACCTTCATCCAAACTATACTTATACCGCTTTTTTAGATAGAATATAATTTTGAGTTTAGGGTACAAAGTTCAATTTAGAAAATGTTGAATTTTGTTGGAATACTGGTCCAAGAACCTTTGAAAACCCTCATCTGTATAGTGGGATTGTTCCATTGATGTAGCTTCTTCCAAACTTTTTCCAACCTTCTTCCAAATGTTAATTTAAGATATAAAACAACTTCAAGTAATGAAAATCCAATCAGGTTTTCAACTACAAGATTATAAGACTTTCGATACCTATCCTTATAAAGCTTTTTTTTAGATAGAACAGAATTTCGAGTTTATGTTACAAATTTTAATTTAGAAGTTGTTGACGTCTGTACTTATAATTTTCCGAAAACCGTTGAAAGGCCCCTTTTGTATAATTGGTTTGTTCCATTGTTGAATCTTCTTCTAACCTTCTTCCAACCTTCATCCAACTTCCATTTTAAGATATAAAGAACTTCAAACTTCGTATAATGAAAAACCAATCAGCTTTTCAACTACAATGATTGTAAGATTTTTGAAATCTATTCTTACACCACTTTTTGTAGATAGGATAGCATTTCGAATTCAGGTACACAATTTTAATTTAGAAGATGCTGAATTTGATTGGTATACTGGTCCAGAGCCTTCAAAATCCCATGTGTATAGTTGTTTTGTTCCTTTGCTGCATCTTCTTATAACCTTCTGACAACTACTAATTTAAAATTTAAAACAACTTCAAGTAATAAAAAGCCAATCAGGTTTTTGAATGTAAAAAGTCAAAGTTTTAATTTAGAAGATGTTGAACTTGATTAGAATACTGGTCCAAGAAAATTTGAAAACCCTCATCTGTATAGTTGGATTGTTCCATTGTTCTAGCTTCTTCTAAGCTTTTCTAACTTTCTTTCAAATTTCAATTTAAGATATAAAATAACTTCAAGTAATGAAAACCCAATCCGGTTTTCAACTACAACTATTGTAAGGTTTTCAAGACCTATCCTCATACCACTTTTTTGGATATAATAGAATTTTGAGTTTAGGGTACAAATTATAATTTGGCAGATGTTGACGTTTGTTATTATACTTTTCCAAAAACCGTTGAAAGATCCTATCTGTATAGTTGGGGTTTTTCATGGTTCTATCTTCTGCCAACCTTCTTCCAAATTTCAATTTAAGATAAAAACAACTTCAAGTAATGAAAACCCAATCAAGTTTTGAACTAAAATCATTGTAAGATTTATGGGACATATAAATACACCACTTTTTTGATAAGATAGGATTTCGAGTTTCGGGTCAAAAGTTTCATTTAGAAGATCTTGAATTTTCTTGGAAAACTGGTCTAAGAACCTTTGAAAACCTCCATCTATGATAACTTGTTCTATTGTTGTATCTTGTTCCAACCATTTTTATGATTGATTTTGACAAGGTAAGAATTAAATTCAACATCTTCTAATTTAATTTTTACCTGGTGAGCATCAATTAACATCAGCTAATAATGAAAATTGTAATCCTCAAGAAAAAAGCCTCTATCAATAACATTTGTATCCAAAAAAGCTTGTATATAAGGACAATATTTATTGATTGTTCTTCAAGATATTTTTAACAAAACTTTTTGATGAGTCACCATTAATTCCTGATTTTGTCAACTAACACAAAATTGGATTTAAGAATCATTAACCCGTAGAGAATTTTTCTTCCTAAGTAAATTGAATAGAAATTAGTTGGGTCAATTGACAAAAGGTGCACTGGGTGATGCGAAGGTGCGGCTGATCTTTGAGAACCTTTCACGTTCACACGTTGTGAAACTGAGTGTATAGTTATGCTTAAAAATTAGTGTTATTATGATCTTGCGTTTAATTCCATATACGGAACGTACACACTTCATTTAGACCATTAGGATGCATCTAGCTATTCAGCAAGCAACCCTCGCGTTAAGAATGTGTCTGTTCGCCCCACGAAAAGGGACAATACGCCCAGCCCCACTAATATGTGGATTTAACCAGTGCTGGGTTTCAATCTCAGACTTTTTTTAATATACTTTTTTTATTTATATACCTGCTCACCCACCTATGACTTTCTTCATTTTTTTCTCACAGTCAATGTGCAATTGTGCAATCCTAAAATTAAAACCTACTAATTATCTACTACTCTCAATTTGAATCAGTTGAAATTTCACTGATTCAATTAATCAAGCATGCTTTGACTAGGAGATCACTAATTTCTATTGATGAATCTGTTGTTTTAACAGATGAATCAGTCAGTATAAGTGACTGATTTGTCAGTATGAATAGCCCAATTGTTTCTGTGGATGTAAACAGTTCATGTTTTAATAAGTGACTAAGGTTAGTCATAATTCACTGGTTAACACATTGCAAGTTACGGATTATATAAATCAAAATGACTGGTTCAATTTGTGGAAGTTACTGGTCAGAGCATTCCAAATAATCAGATACATTCGTATTTATTGGTAGCAAATAAATCTTCTTGGATCAAAATTTTCATCTTTTTGGTCAAATTAATTTGTTTTCGATTTTGTTGTTGTTACAAAATCAGCAACTTGTTCGAAAGATGAAATAATTTGTTAGAAATTAATCTTTTTTCATCGTTCTTGTTTAAAGTCACTTTTTTTATTTGAAAATTAATTTCTTCATGGAAATTAAACTTTTTCATTTTTTGTTGAACATTGATCATTTTTAGATATAAACCAAAAGTGATTTATAGATAATTAAATTATTTTGTTGAATTTCTTTTTATTAAAAATTAGTTTTGTTAATCGAGATTTATACTATCCCATTTTTTGTTGATTTTTGATATTTGTTTATTTAGAAATTCCAATTTATGGTTGTAATTTTCACTGTTCTGTTAAAAATTCGTTTTTTTTTTGTTATTGTTAAGTTCCATTCTTTTTCAATTTTATTTCTTATAATTTTATTTATTTAAGATTTGTCTTATTGAAAAATGATCTTTTTCAGTTAACTAAATTTGTTTTGTTAAAAATTCATCTTTTGGGTTATCAATTGGATTATTTGGTTGAAAAATCAATTATTTTGTTAACAATTTATTTTTTGCCATGCAAATAAATTTTGTTATTTCAGAATAACACTATTATTTTGTTTGTTAATTTATCTTACTTTAATTAAAAACTCAACTATATGATTGAAAATTAAACTATTTAGTGAAAAATTCGTTTTTTGGATTAAATATGTTTTGAAACTATTTTTTTTCTTTCATTAAACTTCAATTAAACTGTTCTTGATTTAAAATTGAAATCCTTTTTTTTTGTAATATGAAATGTTTTTTATTTACAATTAAAATCTTTTTTGATTCGAATATTAACTATTACATTTTTGTGTTAAGGATTCAAATTTTTTTATTCAATATTTTACAACTTGTTTGAAACTTGATTTACTTTGTTAAAAATTTATTTGCCTCTTGAAGACTATCATTTTAGTTGCAAATTCATTTTCTGGTGCAAACTTCTTATTTTTTTTAAATTTTGATATTAAAATAATTTGTGAAAAGTTTAACTGATTTGATGAGAATTTAAATATTTGGTTCAATTTTTATTTTTGCAAAAATTATTTTTTTAGTTGAAAATATTTCGTCGCCGATAATGGAACTCTGCCTGATTTGAAATATATTCGGTGACAAATAATTTTAACCTTAAAAACAGATACACATTTTTTTAAATTGAGAGATTCTTAAAGATTTGAAAGAAAAGAACCAAAAAGCTTTTCAAGAATTTTTAAAAGTTTCAAGAGGATGCAAACAGTATTTTTAAGTTTTTTGAGAAAATTTTTAATGATCTATTATTTCTTAAAATTAATTTTAGGACTTTATTTAAAAAGATTTTAAAATAACCAAAAATGTCTAAAAAGATTTTAGAAGCTTTTCCAAATTTTTTTTATAATTTGACAGCATTTTTTTAAGGTTTTAAGAAAAATTCTAATCATCTAAAAATATACTTAGACTTTTTAAAAAAAAATTAACAAATAATTAAAAAATTCAAAAGATTGAACAAATTTGAAATAAAATATAGAACTTTTAAGATTTCGATATCAATTTTTTTAGTTTTTTTGAAATTTTTGAAAAGTTTCAAGATATTTAACCAAATTTTCTTCATATTCCTGGGAATATTTAGAGTTATTATTTTTTAAATTGAATTTTAACAGAATATTTCAAATGATTTTAAAATATTACAAAAGATATCCAAAACTATCCAAACCGAATCTGGCAAATGTCAACTCGAGTCTCATATGAAATGTTAAAACTCTTTTTGAATCTTATAGGGAAACCTAGGAAAATTATTTTTGTGTAACTTTAAAGCAAATAAAAAAGCTTAAATGGCACGTGGCAAAGTAAATCGAATGAAATTGCTAATTTTTTTTTTATTTTTCGGAAGTTTATTATATAGAGTAGGAAAATAAATTTTAAAAAAAGTATTTTCTATAAAAATTTATTGTCACGAACTGTCACGTGGGGGAGGGGGTAATTTTGAATATTTTTATTGTCACGAGATTTGCGGACGGACCCCAGCAAGTAATTTTTGCACATACGCAAAAAATGTCTTCTGAATATTATCTTTTTACTTATAAATTTTATTAGTTGTATTTATTTATTTAAGATTTATCAATCTTGTTAAATGCCATAATTTCTGTTAAAAAATTCGGCTGCTTATCAGAAAATTAACTTATTGTTTAAAATTCTTATTTTGGTGTTGGAAAGTGAATCGGAACCTTCTTTGGATGAAAATTTAACTATTTAAATTTTGTTAACTTAATCTGTAATTCGGTCTTTTCGATTTTCAAATTACCTACTTTAGCAGAAATTACATTTTTCTTGAATAAAAATACAACTGATTCATGCTGCTTGGTTGAAAAAAAACTCTTTTTTTTTATTGAATATTCAATTTTTTTCGTAGAAACTTATTTGTTGTTAAAAATTCTTATTTTGATGCCTAAAAATCAACTTGAATATTTTTTGAATCAACATTAAAATGTTTTTTTGGAAAACTTGTTTTTTTTTTAAGAAAAATTCAGCTTCTTTATTAAAAATTTCATTTTTTTTCTACAAAAATGCAACTATTTGGTACAGAATTCAACAATTTTGTTGAAAAGTCCTACTTTTTTGCTGAAAAATGAAATATTTAGTAGAAAATTTACTTTTTGTTTGAAACTTATTTTTTGGTGATAAAAAATGAACTGAAATCTTTTCCGGATTAAAGCCCACCTTAAAAAAATGGTATTTTTTTGAAAAATTGATCTGTTTTAGTACAAATCTCATCTGCCTTGAATCAAAATGCAAGTTTTTGGTAGATAATTCAACTATTTAGTTGAAAATTCATCCTCCGTGTTTGAAACAAATATTTTTTCTGAATGAAAAAATCAATTTTTTTCTTAGAAACTAATTTTTGGTTACAATTTTTTATTTTGGTTTTAAAAAACCAACTAGAATATTTTTTGGGTTAAAATTCAAATGTTTTTGAGAAAAGTTGTTTTTTTTTTTAGAGAGAAAAATTCATCTGTTTTGGGAAAAATTTCATTTTTTTAAATAAAAATGTACCTATTTGGGAGAGAATTCAACAATTTTGGTAAAATTCTTCCCTTTTGGTCACAAATTCGTCTTTTTAAATTGAATCTTGAAATTTTTATTATAGAAACTTATTTCTTCTTTCTAAATTCACATTTTGATCGTGAAAAGTCAACTAAAATATTTTTTAACTAAAAATTCAACTATATTTTTTAAAATTTATCTTTTAGATTTAAAAATTCATTTTTTTAATTAAAATGCAATTTTTTGTTTAAAAATTCTTCTTCTCAGCTTGATTGTGCAACTGTTTTATTTCAATTATTGGGTTTAATTGCTTTGTTAAGACATCATTTTTTCTGAAGATTTATATTTTTAGTTGAAAATTCATCTATTTGATTAAAGTCGACCTATTTTATTGAAAATTAAAATTTAATACTTGAAAATTCAACTACATTACTAAAACTTAAACTATGCATTGTTAAAATTTTATTTCTTTGATTACATTTTTATTTCTTTTGATAAAAATGTAACTTCGATTTTTTTGGGATTGATCTTTTTTAGTTAATAATGCTTCTATTTTGGTGAAAAAAACTGATTTTCTTGGTTTGAAATTTCATTTTTTTTTGTCTTAAAAATGCATTAGTTTCATTGAAAATTAATTTTTTAAAGGTTTAAAATTTCAACAATTACCATATATATAATATTATATCATACATTATGTTTTTAACCATGTTAAATTTCGGCTTTATTAAAAATTAAACCAAAAATTAAACTAAAAATTAAAAATAACAATTAAGAATTCGGCTACTTATCAGAAAATTAACCTATTGTTTAAAATTTTTATGTTGGTGTTGAAAAGTGAATTGGAACCTTCTTTGGATTAAAATTTAACTATTTAAAAGAACATTAATTGATTTTTTTAAATCTCATTTTCATCATTTTTTTAAATTCATCTGGAATTCTGTCTTATTTTTTTTCAAATTCTCCTACTTTAGCAGAAATTACATCTTTATTTGATAAAAATACAACTGCTTGGTATAGAATTAAACTATTTTGTTAAATATTCATCCTTGTACGTTGAAAAAAATCCTTTTTTTAATGAAAATTCTATTTCTTTCGTCGAATCTTCTTTTTGTTAAAAATTCATATTTAGATTTCGAAAAGTCAACTGAAATCTTTCTTGGATCAAAATTCAATATTTTTTCGGAAAACTGTTTTTTAAAATAAAAAATCATCTGTTTTATGAGAAATTTAATCGTGAGCAGTCAACTGAAATATTTTTTAACTAAAAATTCATTAAAAATAAGTTTTTCTAAAGATTTATATTTTTAGTTGAAAATTCACCTATTTGGTTGAAAGTTTAACTATTTTATTAACAATTAAACTGTATTTTTTGGAAATTTAACTAAATGGGTCAAACTTAAGCTAGTTTTAATTCTTTTCTGGGTTTTAAATTTAATTTTTGTTTGGATCAAAATACATCAGTTTCAGGGAAAATTAATTTTCTAGAGGTTCAAAAATTACTGTATAT
>JAWWLR010000148.1:34793056-34811725 GCA_035041075.1 Acraspis erinacei | reverse complement strand
TATCTGTTCCCGATATTTTGGATGCATTTCCAGTTTTAGCATGTTTTCTTATAATTGTCTAATGATAAACGAACCTGCTCAGGAGGTTTATTAGATGGATGATTTTCAATTCCCGGATTTCTATTGGCCCATTGTTGATTTTTTTTTATTTTTCAGGTAGTTGCGCTAATCGAGTATCCCAGTTTTACAACAACGGAAAAGTCTTTCTACGCGCATCTGCTACCGATATTAGGAATTCATTTCCAGTTTTAACATGTTTTCTTAGAATTGTGAACTGGTAATCGAACCTGATCAGGGTGTCTATTAAATCGATGATTTTCAATTCCCGGATTTCTATAGGCCAATTGTTGATTTTTTTATTTTGCAGGTAGTTGCGCTAATCGATGTTCCCAGTTTTACAACAACGGAAAAGTTTTTCGACGCGTATCTGCTACCGATATTAGGGATTCATTTCCAGTTTTAAAATGTTTTCTTAGAATTGTGAACTGGTAATCGAACCTGATCAGGGTGTCTATTAAATCGATGAGCTTCAATTCCTGGCTTTCTATAAACCAATAGTTATTTTTTCAAATAGTTGCGCTAATCGAGTAACCCAGTTTTACAACAACGGAAAAGTCTTTCTACGTGTATCTGTTCCCGATATTTTGGATGCATTTCCAGTTTTAGCATGTTTTCTTATAATTGTCTAATGATAAACGAACCTGGTCAGGATGTTTATTAGATGGACGATTTGCAATTCCTGGTTTTCTATAAATCAATCGTTGATTTTTCAAATAGTTGCGCTTATCGAGTATCCCAATTTCACAAAAATGGAAAAGTCTTTCTATGCTTATCTCCTGCCGATATGATACATTCATTTGCATTTTGTATTGGCTTTCCTATAATTGTCGAATGCTAACCAAACCTGATCAGGGTGTACATCCGATGTATGATTTTCAATTCCCGGTTTTTCAGGTTTATTTTTTATTCTTCCAAGTCAATTAATTTACCGGGAAAAATTTTAATTTAGAATAAGAAGTGGTAATGAAATTGTAATTTAAAAGATTTGAATGCTATCAAATGATTCTTAAAGATTTTAACAAATTTTCAAACAATTCAAAACATTGGAAAGATTTCTCATTTGAAACAGGGAATTTTGGAAAAGAATGATAAATCTGATTTTAACAGAGAATTTTTTAAAAGGATTTTAATTATAAATTTAAACAGGGGTTTTTTGTAATTCGCTTTTTCAAAATTTAAAGATTTAACTTTCTAATTTTGACTTGAAACAGGTAATTGTTTAATATTTACTTTTTCGAAATCTGAATTAAAATTACTTTTCAAAAGTCCTATTCTATGTCAAAATTCTCGCTCCCTATCAACAGTTCTCTATTCCAAATCAGAAATATATTTATTTACAAAATTTTCTATTGAAACTCATGACTTTTAGTAACACCTTATTTTTAAACATTTGAAAATGAAGTTTCAGAATCTCATTAGTTCTGAATTTTAAAAGGGATTTTTTTATTCCCTTTTTTTTTAATCGAAATTAAAATTATTTTCCAAAATTCGCGTCCCACTTCAAAAACTCTATTCCAAGTCAAAAAATAATTATTTACAAAGATTTCATGTCCTAGAAGTCTTTTCTTAAAATTGGGAAGAGGGATATTTCAAGTTCTTACAAATTTTTACTTGAAAAACAAAAGAATTTTTATATTCAAACAAATTCTGATTTGGAACAAGGAATTATTTTTGTTTTGACGAGTTCTGACTGAATAAAAATAAAAATTATTTTCCAAAACTTCAGTTCCATGTCAAAAATTTCCTGTTCCAAGTTCAATTTTATTTATTCACAGAAGCTCCCTGCTTGACCTGAAGTCAAAATTCAAAATTTTAGCGAGAAATTCTAGTTCTAATTGTAAAATTAAATTTTTTCATGGAAAATCCCTCTCCTAAGTTGGGATAACAATTTTAATTCTTAACCCTATCTTTAAAATATTTATTTAATTAATTCCTTGTTCCAAACAGAATTATAAATCTTTTGGAAAGTTCCATATTCCATGTGAGAATTATGATTTTCTCCCGAATTCAGTGTTCCAATTCAAAATTAGAATAAAGAAATATATGAAACCCCTTTTAACTTGCATATCAGTTCATTCAAATTTAAATTTTCTTTTCCGGCATAATTAATAGACATGAAAATTGCCTTTTAAACTAGAATTGAAAACAGTGAACAATTTTTCTTAAAAAATGATGAGAATTTTCCTATTTTAACCAAAATTATGAATAAATCAACAATAGAAGAGAATGCTAAAGCGCATGCAAAATAATTTTTCTGGCTTATTCTTTTGTAAAATTACGAACCTCGAAAGGGGGAAAAAGCGGATTCGAGGACAATGGTTTGTAATTAGTCGAGTGGCTAGTGAGTTTCAGTAGTATACTCAAGTACTACCAGGAAAGAGAATTTGGCGTCATCAACAACAAGTGCTTCGAGAACACATGTTCTGTTTTGCAGACTTTAATTAAACTATCTAGTTATAAATGAAACACTTGATATTTAATTTAAAATAAAAAGATTCAACATTTTGAAAAGTTACAGTTTTAAATTATGAAAATGTTTACGTCAAATGCTTAATTGAGATAATAAGTGACCTTGAAGCTGTTTACGCAAATTCGTCTCTCACATTTGCGCAATATCTTGTGACGTCATTGGAACACTTCAAGACCATTCTTGAAATTTAGCATTGTCACGTTTCACTACAGCTATGGAACGGTATCTATGTCGTTAAATTAGGAAAATGTTTACGCGAAATGCTTAATTGAGATAATAAGTGACCTTGAAGCTATTTACGCACATTTCTCTCTCACATTTGCGTAATATATTGTGACGTCATCGGGACCCTTCGAGAACATTCTAGAAACTTAGCACGGACACGAACCACTTCAGTTATGGAACATTCTCGATGTCGGTAAGGTAGGAAATGCATAAGAAATTTAAAGCTTCTCTACTATTTTAAAATTTGAATTAGCATTGTCACATACCTGCACTCTGGCTTCGGAAAGGTCTAAACTCATGGCCAATTCCTCCCTCGTGAAAACGTCAGGATATTGAGTCTTCTCAAATGCGCGTTCGAGCTGATGAAGCTGGTAAGTAGTAAAAGTAGTACGTGACCGACGAACTTTTCTAGGTCTATCGGATTCCATATCCAGAGGGTCGTTCAGAGAATCTGTTATCTGGTGATCACTTAAGTGACCGAGTTCCGTTTCTCCAACGTCTCTAACAGCATCAGATGATGTGGCATGATCTGAAAATAAATATTAGAAAATATTAATTATTTATGCTTTTCATACCCAAGGAAAAGTAGTAGTAGGGTCAAAGTTCCATGGTCATAACTCGTGACCTATGGAAGCTAGAAAATTAATTTTTTGTTGGATTACGAAAAATTTTCTGCTCATGAGACGTAACTCAGAATTTTTTTGGAATTACTGGGAATGGCATAAGCACAGATGCAAAATTCAAAATTTGATTCTCCAGCCTCTTAAAAAAACCGGTTATTTTGAAGGATTAAAACTCGGCACCTACTGAAGATGGAAATTTCATTTTATTTTTAATCTTCTCATAATGATGTCTATCTTAATGTTGCAGTTGGAAGTTTAGCTCTAAAATTTTATAGATTTATAATTGAAAGTTTAAAAATTTTACAGAGTCGCAATTGAACAAAAAAATTATTTCACAGAATTTTACAAAATATTAGGAAAAGTTCTAGCCTTTTTAAAAGATTTTCAGAAATGCTTCCAAGCTTTTAAATATTTTGTATGCATTAAAAACCTCCCAAATTCTTCAAAATATTTTCAGCTGACTTTTACTTTCAAATTTTCCTAGGAATTTAAAGAAAATTTGTTTATTCACCTAAAACGCTTTTATTTCTCGATATTAACCATTTGAAACATTTTGCTTTAAGATCTTCTACACGTTTTCGAAATTAAAAGAAATCATAGAAAATCTTCTCATAAATCTTGAGAACATTCTTTTTTTAATCCTTTCAAAATTATTAAACCTTCTGATATTTTTAAATTATTTTAATTTATTCTGAGTTTTTTTTAATTACCAAGAATTAAACAATGTATCTTGGAACCTTTAAAGTCGTCTTTGGAAATTTTAGAAATATTTTCAAAATAAAAAATCTGTTTCATTTTTTCTAGGAACCTAAAGAATTTATTTTATTGAAACCTCACAAAATTCTTTAAATATCTTATAACACTCTTTTTTCTAATTTCAGGAAATAATTTTAAATATTTTGTAATCTTTTTCAATTTGCTCATAATTTAATTTTTCTTATCTCTATGGAAATTTAAAAAAGTTTAGAAAATATAGTTATATAAATCTTTATTCTTAACTTCCCCGCATGCCACTGACGAATCGCCAGTGTTCAGGCTGGCGATTTCCCTTTGGTCGCCGTGTACCTGCTTGACTTACCATCTCCACTCAACTTCCCCTGACGTCGCTGAGTGAGCGCGGGGCGCTGAGTGCTAATGAGGAATAAAATACGGAACATAACATTTCTTAAGGGTCGCAATTAGCAATTTAGAAACATGATATTCGAAATCTATTTTTCTTTCCGATACCAGCGATAAGTGACTTGTACTCAAAGTATTAAAACTAGAATAAGTGACATATGACTCCCGCTGGAAAGAATCAGACACAGCAGCTCGCGCTCACTCAGCGCCGTGAGGGGAAGTTGAGTAGAGAGGGCACCGCAAACAGGTACACGGCGATCAAATAGATACTGCCCGTCTAGATTTTTGTTTCGTAAAATGATTGTAGCTGCGTGAGGGGAAGTTGGGTTGTGGAGGTGGAGGAATCAGGTAGACAGTGATCATCTCGGCATCGCCCATTATATATAATCTCTGATTTCCACAAAAAACAAGGGTTTGAAATCATTATCATACTTTAACAAAAATGAAACTGAAATTACGCATTTATCTCGAAATTAGCAAGTCAATTACCTTAATTGTCAAAATCCTGACTAAAAGCTGAAGACTCTCGAGAGTAACCCAGTTCCTAAACGAACCATCTTCGACACCGAGAAAGGAAATAAACGAGGTATTAACGCGCAAAACAAAACCGGCATTCGACAGATTTGCGCCAAGTGTACTTGAACACAAAATTGACGTTTTAACGATACGCGCTCTGGGCAATTTTAAATATTTTTTTAAGCCGCGACGCATCTCCCGATACTTGTCGATTCGATGCCCATCGATGATGTCTGATCGACGGATTGCCGAGTCTTTTTAAGCCTCTGATATTTTTACCCCCCCCCCCCCAGCCTCACTATATAATTCCGGAAATATGCCTTTTTTATTATTTTTTTTCGACATTCAGTGGCGCCGATTAAAAAGAACATTTGAGTATCTGGCAGTACTTAAAACACGGGTATTTTTAGCAACTAGAAAATATCTAGATAATCTAGATAGATTTAGAAAAGTCGCTTACAGGTACATTTCTGGTGCGAATTATTCCATTCTGTACTTTTTTTCTATCAATCCCCTTCCACCACTTGAACAACCCTTCTGCCTAGACGAGACTCTTTCAACCCCTCGAATCGTATGCCCTCTCAATCCTTTATCGACTGTCAAAGAAGAGTCGATTAAAGCAAACTACATGTGTATTGTATTTTTTTTCTGATTTTGAAGGATAATGTGAAATGCTGTATAAAAGCAGTGTTAGTATAGTCAGTATGGTCGCAAAACTTAATTCGCAACATTCCTGGACTTGTCCTTGTCCAAATTTTCATTTTTCCTGACCACTAATATTTAAAGAAGAAAATAAAGCAGTTTAGAATTAAAATTTTTGAAAGAAAAATTTCTTTTTTGCTTTTAACCGAAAAATAAATATCAAGTTTAAAAAAAATTTTGAATCTCAGACAAATTTTCAACTAAAAAGATGATTCTTTTACCAGACAGATAAATTTTGAACCCAAAAATATTAATATTTTACCAACAAGACAAATTTTCAAAAAAAGTTTAATTTTTAAGAACAAACAATAATTTTCCAACAAAAAGATGCATTTTTGACCAAAAAGTGGAAATTTCTAAAAAGAAGATTAGTCTTCTACAAAGATAAAACTAACTAAAAAACATTAATCTCCAATCAAAAATGGAAGACTTACACTTTCAGATGTAAAAATTAATTTTTAAACCAAAAAACAAATTTTTTGAAAATAGTTTAGTTTTTATCCAAAGAGATAAATTTTCAACTTAAATTTTAAATCATGAACTGGAATAATTAAGTTTTCAGTTAATAAAAAAGTAATTTTCTCCCAAATATAATTAATTAACTGCCAAAAAATACAAATCTTTAACAAAATACAAGAATTTTTAAATAAATAATAAATTTTCAATTAAATAAGATAAATTTTATACCAAAAATAGAATAATTAAATTTTCAGTAAAACAATAAATGTAAAAAAACAATAATTTTTAATGAATAATCAAATTTTAAATCAGCGAGATGGATCTTCAACTAAAAAAAAGAATCTCTAACAAAAAAATGGATTTTTAATCAATTATTTGAACTTTTGCCAAAAAGACCAATTTTTAACCAAAAAGGAAAATTTTCAGCTTAAAAAGATTCTTTTTCAACCAGAAATGCAAGTAGTGAAAGTTTTTCACAAAGAAATGAATTTTCAACTAAAGAGATCATTTTTCCACCAAATGGATAAATTTTTAACCCAAAAATATTTGAATTGACCAAAAAGACATTTTTTTATAAAAAAGTGTAATTCTTAACAAAAAATAATTTAAAGCAGAAAGTTGCATTTTGACCAGAAAGATGAAATTTAAAAAAGAAGAATAGTTTTCTAAAAAAAAATTGTCAATTAAAAAAGATTAATTTCAAATAAAAAAATGAAAAAGTTATATTTCCAGCTGACAATAATTATTTTAAACCAAATTTTTCACAGAATAGATTAATTTGTAACCAAAGAGATAAATTTTCAACTAAAATGAGTAATCTTAAACTATAACAAAAATACTATTCTTAAACAAAATGGTTTAGGCTTTAACTAAGAAGTTAGATGTTCAAGCAGTTTTAAACCAAAAATAGAATAGAGAAATTTTCAATAAAAAAATTCTTTTTCCGAAAAAAATATTTTTTAACAAAATAATCAAACTTTAAATCAGTGAGATTTATAACGCGCAAATAATAATATTCAAAAAAAAAATCAACTTAAAAAGATTAATTTCCCACCAAAATCATCAACAACAAAAAATATTTTTTTAACAAAGTGGTTCAACCGTTCCCCAAATAGTTGGATTTTCAATCAAAAAAGATCAATTCTCAGCAAATAATTTCATATAATATATTTTATCCAAATAATAAAACATTGAATTAAAATTTTTTAATTTTTTATCCTTGACTGTTATTTAAAGTGCCTCTTATCACAATTCCCTGATATTTACAAGATTTTTTTTCAATATCCCTGACATTTTCCCGATTTCTAGTTTTTTCTGACCTTCGATAACCCTATTATCTTCCTATCTTTTTGCATTATTATTATATTATTAATCCAAAAACATAAAATTCCTCCCATTTTTAAAAATTAAACTTCTTCGATACAAAATTAATAGTATTTATTCAAAAGTGCCATTACTGAAGCAACTAAAATTGCTTTAATTGTAAAGCATCGTAATCTCTTCTTTGTCAAACACGATTATTCTTTTCTAACAAACACAGGATAAGATTTTCTTTTCAGGCTTTTAGAAAAAAATCCTCTTTCCACAGAAAAGAACTGAGCGTGGGTAATTAGAAGATAAAAAACGCTTAGCCTTTCAAATTCATAAATTCTGTGAGAAGTACTCAAAGAGGACTAAAAGTAAAATAAAAATAATTTTTTTCAGTAGATCCTTTGATGACATCCTCAAATCAATTTTAATAAACTAAAAAATTCTAAACTGAACAAAGTCATTACACTAATTATTTGTAATGTCTACGAAGCGGGACTAAGGTTCCCATTTTCAGTCCCTAGGGATTGAAAAGTACTTATCATTCCCTAGGGAGTAAAAATAACATTTGTGAGCATTTTTGCATACGAAAATATGGTTCAGATCAAGGGGAAAGAGACTTTTTCCAGCTCGTTTTTTTTTGTACTGGCCGAAAAAGTTCCGCTTTTCGCCCTTGGTTCATAATATACGATATGAATCTCAAAAGTTAGATAAAATTTAACCGAATCTAAATTGTTATTTTCCTAGTGATAACATAAAATTCCCATCTATGTAACGTGTGGTGTAAGCCGAGTCGTATCTCGTCACGAGCTTTATTCGATTTGCAAAAGTCCAAAAAAAGCTCTTTCATTATCTTCCCGGTCGGATAATGTGCGCTTAAACTAATTAGACAGAATTTAGTACCTGTACCGTAATAATGCTAATCCCACTTTAAAACTAGCATCATCAACGTACCGTTGCAAAAGCTTACCTAATACGCACCGATCTGCAAAACCTTTACCTCGTGTGCAAACTCAAACAATTTTATATACATTTGCATTAAATTTCAAGATATTATAAGCTTTTCTACAAATAAATGCATTTGTGCTTGATTTCCAATTGATTATTTAAATGCGAAAAATAGAAAAGCATAAAAACATGTTAAACAGTTTTTTTTACATTTTAAATCGACCGGGAAGCGTGAGGTCCTAGGTTCGCTCCCAGTCAAAGCATTTTTTTTTTACTATTTTAAGGGTGTCTACTCAAGTTCTTCGTAAAATTTCTTTAATTTATAGAAGGAAAATCGGAGTACATTTTTTTAAATAGGGGAAATAAGGCTATTTTCACGAAAATAGGGAAATAAATTCTTTTAAATAAAATTAATTTTTTACTAGTTAGTTCAACTTTTAATCGAGTAGTTGAAATTTCAAGTGAAAAAGATTAATCTTTAATCAAAACATATGTTTTTTAAACAAATCAAAATTAATTTAAAACCAAATAATTGAATTTTCAAGCCAAAAAGTAGAATTTTACACCAAACTTTCAAAATTTCAAACCAAAAAGATGAACTTTCTACAGAAAAATTGAATTTTTAATCCAAAAATATGAATTTTCAAGAAAAATATATATTTCAATCAAATAGCTGCATTTTTAAATATATATTTGAATCATCTACCAATTTAGAATAATTTTCGTAAAATGAAAGTAAGATTTTTTAGAAATAAAGTTAATTTTCAAATAAACAGTTAAATTTTCTACCTATTTTTTTTTAATTTGAAGCCAAAGAGATACATCTTCTAGTTTATAAATTGAAATTTTGAATTATCAACAAGAAATTTAATTTTCAACCAAATAGATGATTTTTCAACTGCAAAGCATACATTTTTAAACAAAGAAAGGAATAGTTAAATTTTCAGTTCCATAAATTCATTTTCAACCAAAAAATGTTAACAAAACATTAAATTTTAAACCAAATAGATGACTAATATAATATATTTTAACAAAATAGTTTAATTTTCGACCAAATAGTTGAAGCTTCAACAAAATAAATGAATTTTTAAACAACTAGTTACATTTTCAATTAGAAAAGATAAATTGTGAAACAAAATGTAGTAGTAAAATATTTATTTACAAAATTAATTTTTAGAAAAAATACAAAAACACTCAATCAAATATATTTTTCAACTAAAAATGATAAAGTTCTTCCCGAAAATGGAATATTTAAATTTTCAGTTAGATAAAAATAATTGTGAATGAAAGAGATAAATATTCAACTAATAAAATTAAATTTTAACCAATTAGTTCAACTTTTAACCAAATCTTTTCAACGAAAAAGTTTAATTTTCTACCCAAAAAAAATTTCAAATTATAAAAATTAATTTTGAACCAAATAGTATAATTTTCACCAAAAGAGATATATTCTGAACAAAAAAATGAACTTGTTGTTAATTAATTTGCAACAAAATAAATTAATTAATTTTCAAAAAAAGAAACATTGAACTTTCAACCATGTAGTGGAATTTTCAATGAAAAGATGAATGCTCAACAACAAATATTATTGTTACTTTGAGCATTTTCAGTAATTTTTAATAATTATTTAATGAGTCATTTTGACTGATCGAATCCATAACTTTCAACGTGTTTAAGAGTTATTTATGGGTAATTTTAATCATTTCTTAAAATGTAGGAATTTAACGAATAATTTTAATATAAAAATAATTTAACTATTTTATAATCCATTTCCAAAGGAACAGTAATTTCAAGTGACTATTTTAATCAGTCAAATTTTGACTTTTGTCTAACTTGCCCTGGCATTTCTAGGCATTACCTGTTAAACGATGAAAAATTTAAATATATAAACATAATATTTTATAATTAATTTATTTAAAATTCACTTAATAATAGTAAAATTTATTCAAAGTAATTAATTATTATTTGCAAAAAAAATTTTTTTTAAAGAATCAATTGTCGCTAATCTCATTCCGGACCCCAAAGCTCGAATATCTTCCTTAATAAAATCGTCAGTCAATAATGCAATATCTAAAATTTCAACGATGT
Source organism: Acraspis erinacei (assembly GCA_035041075.1). NCBI lineage: Eukaryota > Metazoa > Arthropoda > Insecta > Hymenoptera > Cynipidae > Acraspis > Acraspis erinacei. The sequence continues at coordinate 34,801,207 of JAWWLR010000148.1, read as the reverse complement.
TAACTCGCATAATAGGTGTTACCACCACATACATAAGTATATATATGTATGTAGTATATACCGATATATGTGCTCACCAATACATTTACAATCGCATTCATATATGTACAATCGCTCACACACAATTATTAAAGTACACACACACGCCCAGTCCCACACACACACACACACACACACACACACACACACACACACATGTGAGATTCGACAGCTAATCCAAGCTGAATGGAGAGATTTTAATGTTTTTATGCCGAGGCACAATGGGGTGCACACTCGATGCCAACCTCCCCTTTGCTTTTTATTGAGTGTACAAGAAGCCAGGGATGATGCTGGTCGAAATGAAAAATTTATTTACCGTGGAGAATCACTCGCGCATGCGTCACGTGCGTGTGCTCACTAACACCTGCTTCTAGTACCAACCCCATCGAACCCCATGGATTAAATAACACAATAAAAACAGATTAATTTCGGGTTTTTTCTGTCTTTTTTATATTACAAAATTACCCCCTACCCTCACCCTAATTATCTTGAAAAGTATCTCAATTTGAATGAGTGAGATTTCACTGTTCACTGGTGAAAATCCTTACTGATTAGATTCAGTGGTCAATTTTAAATTGATTCAAATTTTGGAGAGAAGAGATAAATTTAGATGGGGATCTTTTGTAAATTCAAGGGGTGGCGTAATTTTTAAAATTCATTTTCCGGGACTATTAATGTTGAAGGAAGAATATTTTAATCATGGAAAATTTTAACAGAATGTTTTATAAATGGAATAAAACAATAAAATTTCAGATTAAAATTTAAACGTTTTAAATTTGGTTGGTTCAAGCAGAGAAGTTCAATTTTCAACCCATAAGGACAAATTTTCAACCAAAATATTACTTTTTAACAAAGTACTTAAATTTGCTACTAAAAAGGCTAAAATTTCACAAATTATTATCATTAATTAATTTAGAGAATTTTATTTAATAATTATATTTTTATTTATTTACACAAAAAATGTGTATCCAGAAAGTGAAATTTGCAACCAAATAATAAAGCAGATGAGTTTTTTTCTCAGCGAAAAATAAAATAGTCAATATTTCAACTGAAAAAACCGAAATTCTCAACAAAATAAATTTTTAATGAAGTAGTTGATTTTTCAACCAAAAAAGATAAAATTTCGATCTAAAATGATAAATTTTGAACCGAAAATAAAAAGTAAAAAAATTAATTTTCATCGAAAAAAACAACAAAATAGTTTAAATTTCAACCAAAGAGATGAATTTTCAAACCCAAGAGACAAATTTCTAACAAATGAAGATTTTTAAGTCAATACGGAAAAAAAGTTCAACCAAATTATTGAACTTAAAAGCAAAAAAAAAATTGTGTTTAAAACTGCTGAATTTTCATCTCACTAAGATTATTTATATATAAAAAAATACGAATTTTCAATAATAATTTTAAACAAACAAACAAAATTTTTTATATAAAATAGTCAAACTTTTAACCCGATAGATGATCTTTCAAAAATAATGAATCATCAACTGGAATAGTAAGATATTTATTTTTAAAAAATGTCAACAACAAAAAAACGAATTTTAACCAAAAGGGATGAATTTTTAATTATTAATGTAATAATATGTAGCATATATATCAATATAAAAATATTTTTAATTTCACTTAAAAACCTTTAATTTAGCAAAAAAGGCAAACTTAAAAAATTTTGAATCCTCAACCAAATAAGAACAATGTTTAATTATATGTTTTTATTTTTATATTTAAAGTAAGATTAAACTATTGTCTAAAATAAACGAATTTGAAATCAAACAGTGGAATTTCCAACCAAGAAAGATTTCAGTCGAATTTTCAAACATAAAAATATAAATTTTCAACAAAAAGTTCAGCTTTCTACAAAAACAATAAAAATTATAACTAAAAGAATAAGCGTCAGGTAGAAGAAATTAAAAAAATAAAAATACCAACGACAAAAATTATTAAAAATGCAATAGAAAATTGAAAATTCACTTTCAATATTATTAGAAAAAGCTACCATTTTTACAAAAACTTCGACATCGAACAAAAAAACGAAATATCAAATACCTATTCTTGTTTAAAAAATGCCGGATTTAAAATATATTTAATTTCGTGAATCTTCGAAAATAATCTTCCAATTATTGTAAAAAATAAAATTGTTAAAAAAAAATTTACAATAGAAAATTTCCCAAATGATAAGAATGCTCAAATATAAAAAAAACCGGACTTGTAAAATTCCCGAAAAATTTATAACATTAGCGAATTTAAAAATTCTTCAATAATAAAATCTCCAACAGAAAATTGTTATTAATCAAACATATTTATTCATAAAAATACAATACTTTATTTTGATATAAAATTCTTTTTTTGTTGCTCAATATATTCCTTTAAATTTTTTTGGATTTGAAATAAAAACAATTGAGGAAAAAAAATATATTTCTTAATATAAAATAACAATAAAATAACCAGATTTTTATTACAATAGCTATTATTTAAAAAAACTACTATTGCACATTTTAAAACAAAAAAACTTGCATTGCGAAATGCTTTTAATGGTCATTATATTAAATTTTAAAAAAAATTTTAATATACTGAACATGAAAAAAATTTCTTTTATCAAAATATTACATTACTGTTTTTTTGATAAATAAATACGAAGTGTCTCGCCGTCCAAAAATGTATTATTTATTTATTGATACAATTTGTTATTTCTGAAGTGAGTCTGAGACCGGTCAATAAATATGATAAAAGAAAAAGGCGTGAAAATGAAAAGATCATATCTTAATGTAGACTTTGGTGGGTATTTCTGGCAATAATTTATCTCAAATAGGGATCTTTGTCTAGGCAGTACCCGACGATCTATAATAATTATAATCCGATAGACGATAGACGGAAGCGGGAAAATCGGTCTGCAGCGCCAGGATGAGATTGGGGAAATCCCAAACGCGTGGGCCATTGTAACTGTGAGAGTTCCTCTGCCTAGGATCATCATTACCGTCTGTTTACTTTGCCTTTGTAACATACCACGACAAGTGGTCAAGCCCATAATTTATGAGTTGCAATCCGCAGCCCAACATTACAGGTGCATTTTTCTAGACGAACTTTTCCCCACAAATTTCAACTCAATTATTTTACAATAAAATACAATAATGTGGAAATAATATTTTTTTCTCAAAATTTGAAGACTACGCGAGAAATTTTTTAAGTTTTTGTATTTTCATAAGCGCTTGTACTTTCTAGCAGAATTATGTTTGTAATTTTCCAGTAGGTTTTAAAAAAGCGATAAGAAATTGTTGAAAATGGGACGCCTTAAGAATTTTGAAAAATAAAATTCCGGAGTTTAGGAGTTGCTATCCGCAACGCAACTTTAGAACTGCATTTTTCTATTGCATTTATCCACACAAATTCCAATTTAATTATTTTACATGAAAATACAATAATAGAGAAATTATCATTTTTTCTAAAACTTTGTATTTACGCGTCAAATTTTGTAAGTGTCCGAATTATTAAAAGATCTTGTAGTTTCTAGTTGAATTAAGTTTGAAATTTTTCACGGGGTTTAAAAAAAGGGGGTAAGAATTGCAAAATATAGGGCGAATTAAAAATGATCAAAAATTAAATTTCCGTCTTTATGAGTTGCTATCCGCAACACAACTTCCATCTATTCACAAAAATTGCAATTTAATCATTTTCAAATAAAATACAATGATATGTAAATAATAATGTTTTTTAAACACTTGTAATTACGCGTCTAATTTGGTAAGGTTCCGAATTTTAATAAGCGCTTGTAGTTTTCAAAATAATTATGTTTGTAATTTTTCATTGAGTTTTAAAAGGCCGGTAAGAATTTTGGAAATAGGATGACTTAAAAATTCTGAAAATTGAAATTCCCGAATTTTATGAGTTGCTATCCGCAACACAACTTTATAGATTCATTGCTCTATTCATTTTTTATATTTATGTTTAGTTCTATTTCAAAATTCTGTGGAAAAATCAACTATTTGGTACAAATTGAATCAGTTTTGTGGAAAATTAGTTTTTTTATTGTTCGTCTTTTCTGGTGGAAACTTATTTGTCGTGGTAGAAAATTAATCTCTTTTCTTTTGAAAATGCATAATTTTATTTAAAAATATGTTCGCTTTTTTGTTGTAAAAATTAATTTCTTTTTAACCGAAAATTTAACTATTTTGGTGGAACTTAACTATTTTTGAAAATTCGTATTCTTTGTTTGAAAATTCATCTGATACAAAATTAAATTGTTTTGTAGGAAATTAGTTGTTTTTTAAATTTAAAATTAATTATTTTAAATAAAAATTTAAAGGTTCTTTTTTAATTTTTGTTTTAGTGAACTATTTCTATACAGAAAATTTGAGTCTTTTTTCTATTTAAATACTTTTCTACATTTTAAATAAAATTGCTCATAAATACTAGTTCATCCGAACATGCAATATTAATTTAATATTAATTCAAATTAAACAGTAATGAATTTCAATTGAGAATTGCACATCAAACAGTGGGCAATCAGTCCCTGCATGCAGGTATTGCCATTTTATCTGGAATACTGATAACGAATAATTAAGCATAATCGACCACATTTGCAGGGTGCTAATCGATATCGGCAACAGAAGGGGTAAAACGTGTTAAACTTTTTTAATTTTTCGTTACACGATACAATATATTACAATTACATAGTTGCAAGTCGAATTATCTTTCGACCTAATACTATGACCCAATTACTACTCATTACATGATTTATGATAGACAATTTTTTTTTTAATAGGTGGATATTGCAAACCAATGTTAATCTCGATCCATGCACTGAAACCTTCTCAGAATTGTTGTAAAAAATATATACATAAAATTACAGAGTTAAAAATCCATATATGGATTTTTTGCGATATAAAAATAAATGTTTTCCAGGATAGAAATTAAAATTCATAACAAAAAGAAAAAAAATGTAGCAAAATGAAAAAAAAAATGTTTGGTATTGGTATCATATTTTTCTTATAGAAGCAACAAGATTTGCTTATTTTAAGAAAATTTTTGTTAAAATACCCATTTTTTGCTTCGCCTAAAAAAACTCTGCTAATTTTACAGGATTTTCATTTCAAACGAGGACATCACTTTTTCTAAAGATTACCAAATTTTCTATAAATTAAAGAATTTTCAGTGATTTTGTAAATTTAAATATTTAAATGACTATAAATTTTGTGATCTATAGTAAACATTCGAAAGTCCGCTTGAAACATTTCCAAAATTTTGTGAATTTTTTTGTATGCAAAAAACAAATTTTGATAATTTGAAAAAAACTTTTGCAGAAATAAAAAAAAATTTGTTGCTTCTTTAAACGGAAATTTTGATGAAATTTAGTTCATGGCATAATTATTTGGATGAAGTATTTTTAAAAATTATAAAAAATTTGATTTTGGGAAATACAATTAATAAAATGAATTGAATTAAATCTCGTAAACAATTTTTACAAATCTGAAGCCTGAATTTTGATGTACATACAAAATCAATATTTTCCAGGATAGAAAATTAAAATTCATAATAAAAAATACTTTGGATATATTTACTCAGGATTTTGGTTCCAAACAAAATTTTTTGGCGAATTCAAAAAATAATCTACCGAAAGATTTAGTTTAAACAACCAAAAAAATTATTTAGGTTAAGGAAAATTTTTTTGTTTTCTATATAATAAATATATTCTATGATTAGAACAAGAATTTTTTTTTAAATTTAACAAATCGTTTTTTGAATGTTTTAAACAATTTTCTCAAAATTTGGGACTTTATAGAGACTATAAAATTATTTACTAATTTATAATTTTTAATTTATCTCTGTGACAAATGGGTGGTGTAATTTTTTCATTTCATTTTAATTTTTTTCAAATATAAAATACTTGGCGGAATTTTTTGGGTGAAAAAGTGTTTTTTATTTATTATTAATAAAAGTTTAAAAAATTGGGAAAATTAGTATTTAGAATTTTCGAAAATAATTTTTTTTTTAGTAAAATTTCTTATTCTGACGTTATAGCCAATTTTTTAAGTTTCGGGCTAAGCTATTTAGCATTAAAAAATTTGTAACTTTAATTTTGGGAAATTCAATTATCGTAAGGAATTTACTTGAATCTCATAAAAAATAAGTTCAAAATTAATGTTTTTGTCTTTTCAGGATGCATTTGCGCCTTAGAAAAAAATGTCTACCCTCTAATTTGAACCCAAATTTTGATATTTGAAACTTTTATTCTTAAAACTTCGAATTAGAAAGTAACATTTTTAATGAAAAATTTTGGAATTTCTATCGAGTTTAATACAATTTTACAATTTTGTAAAATACCTTCAAACGGGGTAAATTCGAAAATTCTTAAATTGCAATTTTAAGTTAATTAAGCTTGCTTTTACCAAAATCTGGAATCAGTTTAAGCAATTTAAGTAATTTAAACTATCAATTTAGAAATGTCGAAATTTACCCCACGTGTCCGTATTTGCCGCACTCGACAATACTTATAATATGACCAAAAAAAACTAACTTTAATTTTTCTGTCAATTAAATAAATGGGTCACTTCAAATTCAATTTTTACTTAAAAAAAAAAATTCTTCACCACGTACCTTCACTTTTTCCATGCCCCAAAATTTGGTCAATGCTGTAGACGTTTCTTTTCTGATTATACGTTTGTGCCATTTTGAAGGACTCACGAACGCAAATCTATAACTCGTACTTTTTTCTTCCCCTTGCACTAGAATGTTTCAGTTTAACCGAACCAAAAACACAATTTTGTCATTAAAAACCACATAAAAAACAGAGAACACAACACGAAATTCGCCGGTTATTGGTTTCCAGAAGTTCACGGTTGTCGGTTTCCAGAAGATCGCGTTTGCTGGTCGCCAGAAAATGCGACGTCTTGGGAAAGAAAGTTAAAATTTGGCGCGTACTTTAGCGGGAACCGGGACTCGGTACCGGGGTTGAATGCGTCAATCGACGGCGCACCACGAACTACCAGACGGATATGAAACCAGCCCTAAATATCGTATACATTCGCCCCACCAAGCTACCCCTGACACCGCCATATTAGCCCGACGGCCAATGAGCGCTCGCGCCTTTCACGCAAGCCTCCCCGAACTCGGGGGTTGAATGAGGTCTGGGCGGGGAGTATTTTGCCCTTCCGCGTAAATCCGGGTGTCTCTTCCTCTTTCCTCCTTTTTCATTCTCTCCTACCCCAATATCCACTACCCTCTCTTTTTCATCTCAACCACTTAACTCAAGTTAAGGGCATAAAGTGCTGATAATTTCGATAGAGACGGTCCTACTGTTGATTTTTAGATTCTAACATCAGGATCGAGAAAAACTTTCAATCTGCCGGCCAATTTATTATCTTTTTTTAATAAATCGGCTTATTTTAATGAGATTTATTTTCATCTTTTTTAGTTGCAAAAATATTTATCTTCAATGTTAGAAATTTCTCTAGGAATCCTCGCAGGTTGGTCCAAGTTTGTGCGTCACTAGCCAGCCCAACCTTCGAATTTTTTTTTTTTTTAATGCATACAATTTAGAACAATTTAAAAAAATGTATTTTTTTTCAATTATTATTATATAATTTTCATTTTTCATCATTATTAAATACATAATTCGCCCAAACGGTTACAGACAAATATAATCGCAAGCTTTAACCCTTTAAAAAATTGCACTCGCCGAGGATTCGAACCCTACCTAAACTAAAAGGTTTGACGCTCCCGGTCCTCTTGAATAGCAGAAAGATTGTTGAAATCGCCAAATTTGTATAGAGTAACATTACTTAAAAATTTTCCAATATTATTTACTGAAAGAATTTTTCCTACGATTTCTCATACTGTTACTTAGTATTTCACGACGAGACGCTCTTCTTAATTTTTTTAACTAAACAGGATAATAATTATTTCAAAATATGAATGTTATTCTGTTGATTTATGACTGCATATATTTATTTTATACTTTTTTAGAGTCTATTCATTTTCCCGATTTTCCCCGGATAAGTTTTTAATTTTCCTGGTCAGCTGAAAGTAACAGATTCATATTTGCCGCTTAGCGCAAACAAAGACAAAACGGATTTTCAAGAAACTAGTTTAATTTTCAACCTAACTGATGAATTTTAGATC
>JAWWLR010000148.1:34644851-34657439 GCA_035041075.1 Acraspis erinacei | reverse complement strand
ACTTAGTAAGTTGTGTTTCTTTTAGAGTGCTTTCTTCACGTGAGTTTCCATTGCCTCTCGCGTTTCGGGTGGTTGATTGACGTGAGTCCCCTTGCCTCTCACCATTGCGACAAGTGTTCCAATCAGCCACGGAGTAAATGTTCGAAGTTCTCTCCATTGGCTTGAGTACACAAGCGTAGACGTCTTTCAAAACCGTCCTCATTTTTCAGCAAAGCTTCTCGAGAGACGGCTGCGCAAGCTGCCCGAATCCTTTCCATCAGACCTTTCCTTGCTGTGGCTCGCTGAGCCAAAACTACATTTTTAATATAAACCCGTAAACATAAATCAGGTGATGTTAGATCTGGTGAGCAGGGGGCCATTCGAATGGACCTCCTCGTCCAATCCATCTCTCATTGAAATTTAAGTTTAAAAAAACGCACGAAGGATGAGCGCAAAATGCGGCGGAGCATCATCTTGTTGAAACCACATTCTTTGTCTTGTTTCTAAGTCAATGTTCTCCAATAATCCATGTAAATGGTCCCTTAACAACTCTAAGTAAGTGTGTCTGTCAACTTTTTGGTAAAAATTTAGGCTCATATTTCGCAATATGGCTGATTACTTACCTACTGCAACCGTTGACATGATACTAATTTTAGGGAAATGTCAAGTAAACTACGCCGCTGCATCAAGACTTTACGCTGAACGGTTTCCAGCTGTTCATGTTGATCTACAAATCAGTACACGACAAATTGAAAGAGAGATAGATATACCACAAATTATAGTATCAAGGATTTTAAGATGTCTGAACTATCATGCTTACCACATTGCTCTAACGCAAGCTTTAAGGCCCCATCATATTTTAGCGCGTATTAATTTTTGTCAATGGGCCTTTCAAATGATACAGAATGATCCTAGTTTCTTTCGAAATGTACTTTTCTGAGATGAAAGTAAATTCTACAGCGACGGACAGCTCAATAGACATAACTGTCATTATTAGTCGGACGAAAATCCTCACTGGTACAGACCGAAGGATAATCAAAATCGATGGAGAGTTATGGTGTGGTGCGGAATAGTAAATGGCTATTATATTGGATCCTACTTTTTTGACGGAAACGATGACAGACATGCTTACTAAGAGTTTTTAAGGCACCATTTAGCTGGCCTATTGAAGTAAGTTGACTTAGCAACTAGACAAAGAATGTGGCCTCAACAAAATGGTGCTTTGCCACACTTTGCACTCATCGTACGTGAGTTTTTTAATGTAAATTTAAATGAGAGTTGGATTGGACAAGGAGGTCCATTCAAATGGCCCCCCTGTTGACCAGATCTAACATCAACTGATTTCTTTTTATGGGGCTATATTAAAAATGTAGTTTTTTCTCAGCGACCTGCAAAAAGAAAAGATCTGATGTAAAGGATTTGGAGAGCTTGCGCAGCTATCTCTTGAGAAACATTGCTGAAAATTGTGGACGGTTTTGAAAGACGTCTATGTTTGTGTCTCCAAGCCAATGGGGAGCACTTCGAACAGTTACTTCGTGACTGATTGTAACCGAAATGATTTTTACTGTCTGGGTGTGTTTGGAAGGGTGTTGTGCTAATAATCCACAGCCTTAAGACTACAAAAAAAATTCATCCGGGAACAGAGTTCAATCTAAGAAAAATCGTATTAACCTTCAAGTGACCTTAAAAATTGACCTGAAAGTCATGACGGTCAAGGTGATGTACACCTTAACCTTTCATAAACTTTTGTGAAGCATTTTGAACGTTTGTTTACCCCGAAAAAAATAGAAAATTCAAAAAAAGGACATCTGGTCGTTTCTCAGACATTTTACCTTAATGTTTTACCTTTCCAAGGATACAAAAAACATTTTTCCACCGATCATTTTTTATGTGAAATTTCCCGCTATTTCAAATCCGCATTCAAAAATAGGAGTTCTCATTTAAGAAAAGGGTCTCACCTCTATTTGACCTTGAAACTTGACCTAAAAGTCAAAATTGATGATACAGTGAAATGTCCCCCTCGTTCCTGGTCAACCTTTGTCGGAACTATTTCTTCGTAGATAAAGGATTATTTCATTGAAATTCTTATGAATTTAATTAATTTTACTAATATCAATTTATTTCATGTACTTATGCTCAGTTTTTTTTCATACTTAATTCTTTTATATTCGCCTTGAATTATCAGGCATGTTATCAAATTCTTTGGAATTTCCAAGAATTTTTTTAAGGACATTTCAAACTTATGGATTATGCATTTTTTATTAACCCATATTTTTTAAGTTAGCTTCAGTTTTTATAAACTTCTTCGAATTTTCTACTATTTCTTGGAAACAATGACATATGAAAAAATGTTAAGATAAAAATTTAAACATCTAAAAAAGTTCTCAAAAATGGTGTACACCGCATGATGGTGATCAGATGCCTTTCTTTTATCAGCAGAAATGGTAAGTTGATGAGGTTTTCGGAAAATCTATATCCACAGGGAATCAGAAATGTTCGCTAAACAACAAACTCCATATTTGTTTAAAAAATGGTTTTAAAAAAACAAAACAAATAATATTGAGATATAATTGTAATTGTTTGAAAAAAGACCGTATTGATATTTTTCGGAAATGAATGCTCGTACACGATGAAAGATATCGCAAAGAACAAGATATTTTTTACCTGAACGTTTTTAGACGTGTACATTTTTATTTAAAATTTTCTTCGTATCTGCCCTTGTTGTGAAGCAAAAGTAGAAAATTAGATTGTAAAACAATTCTTCTAGCAAGAAGTTATAATTTGCATTTTGGAGAATATCCCCTTTTAATTTTATCAAAGAAACGCTGTATTTTTTTCATTACACTTTGTTGAAACGTAATCTGGCCTGACCTGAGACTTTTTAAGAATGTTATAAAAAATGCACATATTTTAACTAATTCAAAAAAATTGTTTGAAAACTTAATTGGTATGCTGATTTAATTTTACGCAAAATAAAAAATAAATATAAAAAAATATAAATAAAATTGAAATAGAGACGCGCGCTTAGATTTAAATATGCGTGAATCAGCACAAAATTATTGGACATGTAGTCTGCATCTAGCAAACCCAAAATATTTTGTTCGTGTTTGGTACGGTCTTGCGAAATACCGTTTTGAATTTTTATATTTCAATAACAGGAAATAAAAGTGTTTTCATAATAATGTCCTCGATTTCAAATATTTTCGGGCTTCAATGCGGAAGAAACAGTTTGTGAAAAACAATCTAACCTTGATATAACGCCCCCTGATATACGGCCCTCTAAATTCCAAGCTTAGTGGCGTATTTGTGTAGCTAGAAAACAGTTTGTCCACAATGTGTCAACAATGCTTTCTTCAATGCGGAAAAGACAAAACGCTACCTTGATATTTGGCCTTTCGAAAATTGAGAGGCGCTGTTAGCTCAGCCAAGTCGCACATTTCCGTATCAACTTGGTTCTCGGTTTACAACCTTGTCTATTCTCGGCCATTTCCAAATAAGGTGGTATATCAAGGTTTTGATGTAGTAAATAATAGGACAAATGGAGAATCGAATAGTATATATTTGAGTGTGAAATGTTGAATATTCATCAGTTGAGTTCAATTTTTTTGACTATTCATCTTCTGAAATTTCTTCGTGTATGCGAGATTGACTTATTTTTCGAAAATGTGGAGACTGACTCCTATTATCTGGTTTTTCTTACCACTTATAGATGATTCTATTTGTAAGTATAATGCAATTAAGGACTATAACCTATGATGATTCAGTTTACGGGTAACTGCTGAAAAGTGAGAGTAAAATATTGTAGCAATTTCGTGCAATGTGAAGGAAGCCGACGGACAGTTGATGACGCTGATAGCTTGACCTTACTGGACCCAACTGAGAAAATACACTGTCGCTAAAATTCGCATCTGTCTAGGCGGGAATTTTAAATTTAAATACAAAAATGCAATTGGTGATTTTCTTTGCTTATTGACAAGTCTGGCTGAATGTCGAATGCAGCTCTGTCACTGTAATTTAAATAAATAGTAAATTTATTCTTATAATAATAAACGTGGTCTTGAAAAAGAAAAAGTGTACAAGTGGTAAAAAGATGCTGCTCTGATTATTAATCGATAATAATTTTGCAATTTACTTTATAAATATGTATAGAATTATTCACAGACCTTGTATCGACATGCATTTTATAACAATTTAAAAATTATTATAATTTATGTCAATTCTAAATAATGCAATAAATAATTTTTAACAAATTTACAAAATTATTATCGAATATTATAAGCAGGTTCACACTTTTCCTCTTCCGAGACCAGGTATGTTTTTCCTACCGCCGGTGGATTTTCGTATTACGATCCAGTATGGTCGAGCCTAGTGGGGGTGCATGGGACTAATAATTGTGGGATAGCTGGTTCGAGTCTCGACGGATGCCCTTTTTATTTATTTTTTTACCAATTTAAAATCCTCAGACCCTTAATTCGCTAAATTTCAAAACATCTTGATGTGCGGCAATTCACTTCAACCAATCAAAAAGTAAAATTCGTCCGAATGAAAAATTTTAATTGGCCACGATTCACCGCAATTAGATTATTTTATTGGGTGCTCTTCAAATCTAAGAATTATTGAAATTTTAGCTATCGAGAGAATTGGGAATTTTCATTTTACAAAACTCAGAATTGAAAACTTAACTTTTTATTTTATCTGAAAATTTTTAAACTGAAAGGATATTATATTGCAAATTAGGATAATTAAAAAAATTCGCAATTTTGAATCTTAAAAATTAAACTGCGATGAAAAATTCAAACTTTATACTCTTGAAATGAAAAAAGAGATAATTGAATAATTTTCAATTCTATATTTGTATAATTCAAGAATTCTAAATTGAAACTCTTTAAAATTGTGGAACTTTGAATTTTAAAACCTTAACTTTCAAGATTTGCAATTGAAAACTTGACTTTTTATTGTCATAATCATCCAAATTAAAAATTTTTATTTACACATCTTAAATAATCAGGTCTTAAATTACAAGTTTTTAAAATTAAAGAATTTCATATCGCAAATCAAGAAAATTAAAGAAATTCTAATTGCAATTCTTGAAATGGATTTTAAATTGCAAATTTTTAAGATCCAACTGTTTCTAATTTTGATTAAAAGGAATCACTAAAGATAAGTAGAAAATCACTAAATATATCAGTCGGAATATTGATTAATTCTTTTCTTAGAAAAAACTAATTTGTCATTACATCTGAAAAAATTGACACAAAGCTACCTTTATTTTAGTTTTTGTGTCTATTTAAATAAAATCTCTTTCATATTTTATATTTTTGACCTGATATATTTCAATTTTACTTTCGCGTTTTTGCGAATTCATTCGAAACATTTCGGACAATTCTTAAAAACATTAAAATTAACGAAACTGGGGAAATTTCCTTTTCCTGAAAATTTAATAAAAACAGTTTTTCTTACAAACACTACAATATATGACACAAGATAAAGAGTTATTTTTGGAGATCTAATACAGGCGTGCAAACTTTCCGTTTAACCCCTTTTTTGAATCATTTACAAAAAAATAGAAAATTAAATTTTAAACAAGAATTTTCCTGCCTACGTGCAAAAGTGTTTTTTGGTCTGTTTCAATTAGAACAAGGTTACAGGAGAGGCGTAACGAATAAAAAGTTTTATAAAATACCGCGATCGTGAAACATTTTAGACTTTATTTAAACAATGACAAAGAAATTTTGTGTAATTTTTGTAAATAGGAAGACAATAATTGATTACTAGACTTTAGACTATTATTTAAATTATTTATACATTATTATTTCCCGAATACAAACAAAAGTTGTTAATTTATCGTCAATTCATATTTACGGTTTAATGTTAAACAATCTGGTAGAAATTCCACTCTGCTGTCGGAAGCGAATCTACTTTGTTAAATATTTGTTTTGATGAAGATTCATAATTTTATTTAAAAATTCATCTATTTGATTGAAAATGTAACTACTTTGTTAATAATTTATTTGTTTTTTAAATTAAAATGTGTTTTTAAACTGATATTTAAACCAATCAATCTTTGGTTGAAAGTTTATCTTCCTATATTGAAAATTGCCAAACTATTTAGCTGAATATTAATTTATTTTGTTAAAATTTCGTTCTTTTAACAAATACTTACATTTTTTTAATATCTTACTGTTTTGAATAAAAATTCCCATTTTCAGCTCGATAATTCAATAATTTGCTGAAAACTCAAGTATTTCATGAAAAGTTATACATTTTCAGGAACTTTTAAAGTAATAAGGGATTTTAAATTCTTTCAAAGATTCCTGTTTTTTTTAAATTTCATGGAGTTTTTAAGAGGTTTAAAAATAGAACAAAATACAAAAAGATTTGAAGTATTTTAAGGTATTTTGTAAAATTATAAGGGCTTTGAAAGGATTTTTTAAGATTTTAGGTTATTTTCGAAGATTTCAAGGATTTTTATAAAGGCTTAAATAATTTGAAGGAATTTCGAATCTGTACTATTTTAGATTAATCTGAAAGTTTTAAATATATATTGAAAAGCCTTAAAACATTTCGAGGGATTTAAAAACATTTTAAAGCCTTTCAAATATTTCAGGATAGTTCAAATAATTCCATTCTGATTGATTCAAAATACATTTTTAAATAAAATAAACAATTTTTCATTAATTACTTACTTTGTGAAATTTTGAAATGATTCTTGAGGATTTTATAAAATACATGAGGAATTCTATGATTTAACGAGAGTTTAAAGGCTCTCAAGATATTTAATTAAATTATCAAAAATTTTAAGAAAAATCCTAAGATTTTGTAGAATTTCAGGTGAATTTGTTAAATTTTCATGAATATCAAACAATTTAATTTCAGCCGTTTGCGGAGATTTTTAAATATGATTATAAATTCATTAGAATTTATTTCCAAATCGCCCTTAACTTTTTAAAAAAAATTTAATTCTACAAAATTCTCTTCAGTTTTTTTAATTCACGAAAGTTCTTCTGATTTCACTTAATTCTCCTCAAAACAAAGCTTTTTTTTAAATTTTGTTAACTATTCTTTTTTCGGTAGAAAATTATTATTTTTGTGGAAAAATTCATCTTTTTAATTAACAACGTAACATTCTGGTTGTTAAAGTTCCACAACTTTATTAAGAATTAATGTTTTTGGTAGAAAATTAATCCTTTTGTTTATAGTCGAAAATTCAACTTTTTCGTTAGGAATTCTGGCATTTAATTTAAAATTTGTATTTTATGCTAGTAAATTAAACTTTTTCGCTAAAAATTTATCTTTTCTAGATGGAACTTCAATCTTTTGGTTAATTACTCTTGCATTTGATTAAAAATTGGTCTTTTTCGGTTGTTCATTATTTTTGCAATTTCTGGTTGAAAATTCAACCATTTGTTTCAGAATTCTCGTGTTTGTGAAGAATTCTTCTTTTCTAGTATTAAATTAATTTTTTAATTAAAAATTCATCTTTTTTTAGCTGAAGTTTCAACTTTTTGGTTGAAAATTCTTGCATTTGATTAAAAATTTGCCTTTTTTGGTAGTAAATTATTCCTTTCGTTTAAAAATGTATCATTTATGTATAAAAACATTTCATTTTTTGGTCAAGAAATCTCGAATTTAATCAAAAATTCGTTGTTTTTTTTGTTAAAAAATTATTTTGTTGTTGAAAAATTCTTGTTTTCTAGTTGGAAATTCAACTTTGTGGTTGCGAAGTCTTCAATTTTATTGAAAATTCATTTTTTAGTAGTACATTATTCTTTTTTCTTGAAAATTCATCATTTTTATTTGAAAATTCCACTATTAGGTTGAGAATTCTGGAATTTTCAGGAATATCAAAGAATTTAATCTAAAACTTTTGTAGAGATTTTTAAATATCTTTATGAGCTCATTAGAATTTATTTCCGATTCGCCCTTAATTCTTTAAAAAATTTTAATTCTAAAAAATTCTCATGAGCTTTTTCTTAATTTAAGAGGTTCTTTCTAATTTTCCCTAATTCAATTCAATTCAAAGTGTTTTTTAGATTTTTTTTTTTAAATAATTAAAGTGATACAAATTTAGGCAAAATTAAGATTAAAAAACACACAATATTACATAGATATCATTAAACCTAGGATGTTTTAAAAATCTTATACATTTCTTTATTATTTCACCTAACTAAAAAACATTTTTGTAAAAATTATTATATTTATTTAATTTTACGCTTTCAGTAGAATTTAGAAATTACATGAGGCAGCAAAAAATAATCATTCGTGTAGTCCGCGTCTTTGCTGTTCAGTTGAGATAAATATTTGAGGAAAAACGAAAACATTTTTTTCATTTATGGTATTGTCTGTTGAAATACCCTTCTGAATTGTGAAATTTCCATAAAAGGGAAGAAAACGTGTTTTCACAATAATGTCAACCATCTCAAGTACTTTTCCGGGGGATGGGAGGTTAAAACCTATGGTTAGTAGTGTGGGGGGGGGGGGGTCAAAGTGAACTTAGCGTTACAAGTATATTAACTTTTTTAAATTTAGAGAATTTTTTTCTAAGAGTACATACGAAAATTAAGAAATCTTTTTTTTGCAGTAAATTAATCTTTCTGTTTAAAAATTCATGTTTCTTAGATGAAAATTCAACTTTTAGGTTGAAAATTCTTGCATTTCATTAAAATTTTGTCTTTCTTGGTAGTAAATTAATCTTTTGGTTTAAAAATTCGTCATTTCAGATGAAATTTTAAATTTTTGTTTAAGAACTCTTTAATTTGCTTTCAAATGCGTTGTTTTGGTTATAAAATACTTTTTTGTTTCAGAATTCTTGTTTTTTTTTGTAGAAAATTGAACTTTTTGGTTGAGAAATCTTAAAGTTGGTTAAAAACTGGTTTTTTGGTAGAAAATTATTCTTTTGGTTTCAAACTTCATCACTTTTAGTTGAAAATTCAACTTTTTGGTTGCGAATTCTTCAATTTTATTGAAAATTTTAGTTTTCGGTAGAAAATTAATGTTTTTTTGTTAAAAATTTAACGGCTGGGTTTTGCAGTTGAACTAATTTGTTAATGATGAATGTTTTTGGTAGAAAATTATTCTTCTGGTTAAAAATTTTTGTTTTTAGTTGAAAATTCAACTTTTTGTTTGAGAATTCTTTTACTTTTTTAAAAATTGGTCTTTTATGGAAGTCAATTAATATTTTTGTTTAAAAATTCATCTTATCTAGATGAAACTTCAGCTTTTTGTTAAAAACTCTTGTATTTGAATAAAAATTCGTCTTTTTTAGTATTATTTTTTTCTAATTTTTGTTTTTTTAATTTCTGGTTCAAGGTTCAACATTTTATTTCAGAATTCTTAAATGTTTTTAAAAATTTGTCTTTTTACATTCTCATTTAGTAGTAAATTAGTATTTTGGTCCATGAATCGTCTCTTTTAGTTGAAACTTCAACTTTTTGTTTGAAAATTCTTGCAATCTGAAATTTATCTTTTTCTGTAGTAAATTAATTTTTCGTTTAAAAATGTATCATTTCCAGATAAAAAGTCAACTTTTTGGTTAAGAACTTTTGAATTTGATTAAAAATTCTTCATTTTGGTTTTAAATTATTTTTATTATTAAATTACGGCTTTTTAATTTCTAGTTGAAAATTCAACTTTATGTTTCAGAATTTTTGAATTTGATTAAAAATTGGTCTTTTTTGATAATAATGTTTTCTAATTCTGTTTTTTTTTTTAATTTCTGATTGAGAATTCTTTAATTTGATTCAAAATTTGTCGTGTTCTGTAGTAAATTAATTTTTCTGTTTAAAAATTAATCTTTTCCAGATAAAACTTTAAATTTTTTCTTAAGAAGTCTTGAATTTGATTAAAATATTGCCTTTTTTGGTAGTGATTTTTTTTTACATTTTGGTTTTATAATTTTTGGTTGAGAATCCTTTAATTTGATTCAAAATGTCTCTTTTTCTGTAGTGAATTCGTCTTTTATGGAAGTAAATTAATCTTTTTCTTTAAAAATGCATCTTTTTAGTTGAAACTTCAACTTTTTGATTGAGAATTCTTGAATCTGATTGAAAATTTGTCCTTTAGTCTAGTTAATTAACCTTTATGTTTATAAATTCATCTTTTTCTTGAATTTCATGGAACATTCATCTTTTTCAGTAGTAAATTAATCTTTTCGTTTCAAAATTCATATTTTTGAGTTGAAAATTCCATTTTCTGGTAGACAATTCTTGAATTTTGTCAAAAAGACTCTGTTCTGTAGTAAATTAATCTTTTGTGGAAAAATCCATAATTTTTTTAGTTGAGAATTCAATTTTTAGTTAAGAATAAAATAGTTGTTTTTTTGGTAGATAATTAAACTTTTTTTAAAAGCATATTTTTCGTCACAAATTTAACAGCTAGGGTTTAAACTTGAACTCGCTTATTAAAAATTAAAAAAAAGTTCTTTCTTTTTTAAAAATTCTAGTTTTTGGTTGACAATTCATGAATTTCAATGAAAATTCAACTATTTGTTGCGAATTCTTCAATTTTATTGAACAATTTTTTTCGGTTTTAAATTAATCTTTTTGTTGAGAACTTCATTTATTTTATTTAAAACTTTCACTTCTCAGCAGAGAATTTTTAAATTTGATTGAAAATTCAATTTTGTTTTCCACAATACTTTCACGGTTGTTATAAAGGGGGCGGGGGTGGAGGCGTCTGAAATTGCCCAAAATGAGTAACATAGTTTATAGATGATTATTTATAGATTATTTATGATTATTTATGGATTATGGTTAGATTATTCAATTGTAAATATTGAATATTGAAAATTTTTGAATTGTAAAATGTTAAAATGGAGTGAAATATATTGAATCTTAAGAATTGAAATAATGAAAAAAACGTGAGGAATCCCTGAAAAAAATCAAGAATCTAACGACTAAATGTGGACAACCATAAAAAAATGTTCCCATTGTAATAAAAAAAACCTTCCTCTTCTCCTTTCCCCTAAAAAGAAAAGAAAAAATGCCTGGTTTCCATTTGCACAAAAGAAATAAATAAAAAAATTAAAAAAGAGGAAAGAAAAAAGAGAAGGCAGCCAACCAAATTCCTTTCCCTCTCCTTTTTATTCCTTTCGTCTTTATTTATTTTTACCATTATCAAATCACAATAAAAAGCATTTGTACAAAATAACCACCAACGTTTCGGCACTCATACAGCACCCTTATCAAGGGAACAAAATATATATAATAAAACAGAAACCAAATAAAATAAAATAAAATAATAAATTTCATTTATTATTTCTATAATATTTTAATATTTTTATTTTATAAAAATAAAATAAAATAAAGCAAAGCAAAGCAAAGCAAAGCAAAGCAAAGTAAAGTAAAGTAAAGTAAAGTAAAGTAAAGCAACGAAAAGTAAAGTAAAGTAAAGTAAAGCAAAGCAAAACAAAGCAAAGCAAAGTAAATTAAATTAAAGTAAATTAAAGTAAAATAAAGTAAGGTAAAGTAAAGTAAAGCAAAGCAAGGTAAGGTAAGGTAAGGTAAGGTAAAGTAAAGCAAAGAAAAGCAAAGTAAATTAAATTAAAGTAAATTAAATTAAAATAAAGTAAGGTAAAGGAAAGTAAAGTAAAGCAAAGCAAAGTAAATTAAAGTAAAATAAAGTAAGGCAAAGTAAAGTAAAGTAAAGCAAAGCAAGGTAAGGTAAGGTAAAATAAAGTAAAGTAAAGTAAAGAAAAGCAAAGCAAAGTAAAATAAAGTAAAGTAAAGTAAAGTAAAGTTTTTAAAGAATTTCTTATGAACTAAAATATTTACTGCTGATTTAAAAAATTATCCAAGGTTAATAAGTTTTATTTATATATCCATTTAGTTTTATTTTTGCTAATTATCCATAAACACCTAGGCTAAATCTCCAGTCAGAACACTTTTTTAAAATACAAATTTAAATTTAAAAAATCTTAAATAATATCAATATTATTTTTCAACACTTCATTTTCACATGTTAATTTATATTTACGTAAAATTAATCCCCAATACTAATATATTCATTGACTTCTATCTGAATATTTTTATACTTTCTTAACCTAAAACTAGTACACAAGTCGACAAATTCCCTGTCCCCCATGGAGCATACGATATTTTTTTCTTACAACTGGATGATTTCTTAAATTTTTCGAAATAGTCATGGATTCCGCCCATTTTAGATTTAGAAATAAGGGAACATGATTGACGGTAATTTTAAGTAGAGATATTTTATAGAATTTTATTTTTAGAATTATAGAAAAAGATAGAATTTTACGAATATATGGTAACTTAGCATAAATTGCGAAAGAGTCAATTTAAAAATGTCTATAAATTTCCGGAAATATATGACATGTTTCTGTCATTTATTTAATATTACAGGTGTATATGAAAACTTATAATAAATTACGTAAAATTCAATTTTCAACATTTTTTATAAATTTCCGGAAATTTGTGATTTTTTTTGGTAATCTACGATAATATTGCAGGTAATTTATGTTGACTTAAGACAAATGAATGAAAATTTAAAATAAAAAAGTCTATACATTTGCGGCAATTTTCAGAAATTTTCGTCGATTTTTGGTAATTTACGGTAACTTGATCAATTATATATGGTAACTTTCCATAAATT
>JAWWLR010000148.1:34615927-34633478 GCA_035041075.1 Acraspis erinacei | reverse complement strand
GAAATGGCTTAATGGTATAATAATCATAATAATTTAATATTAATAATAACCTCTATATAAATAATTACTCTAATTACCTAATAATATTCTGGATTACGCTGGATTAACTCCATATAAATGATTACTCTTAATTACCTAACATTACTCCGGATTGCATGAAATTACTCTGGATCATAAATATTACGGTGGATTAATTCGCCTGATCAACACTCACACTAATTTTAAACTTAAAAAAAATATTTTCTAATAAAATTGTTGAATTATCAACAAAATAGATTAACTTTTAACTCAATAAATAAATTTTCCACAAAGTAGATTAATTTTTTTCAGAAAAAGATTAATTTTCAATTATACAGTTGAACTTTAAACTAAAAAAATTGATTAATGAATCTGTTATATCATCAGCCAACGGTACTTTACCGACAGTAGATAATCCTCCAAAACCATGCAGGCATAAAATCTTAATGTCAATCAAGTTAAGAATCTTTAATAACAGAAAAATCTTAAAGTCTTAATCAGACTAGATAGAAAATAACTTTTTCAAATTTAAAATGAAATTTTTGCTTGAAAAAAATATCTTTCTCTTTTCGCTCCACTGGGAATTGAACCACAGAACTTCTGATTGCCGGTCAAGTGCTTTTCCATTAAGCTATTAGAGAGACCAGAAAAAGAAGATTAATACAAGAAAATAGCGCTAATTAATAGCAGGGTGTTAATTGTACAAGTAACTTGATTCCCAGTTGAGCAAAACAAGAAAAATCTTTTCTTCAAGAAAAAATTTAATTTTAAATTAAAAAAAAAAAATACTTTTCATCTAGTCTAATTAAGACGTTAAGAAATTTCTGTTATTAAAGATTCAAGATTGTTAACTTCATCGATATTGTGAATTTCCTGCCTCCGTGGTTTTAGAGGTTTATCTACTGTCGGTAAACTACCATTCGCTGATAATATAACAGATTCATTTTAAATAATTACTTGTATCATTTGCACCTAGCTAAAAATTAGCATTATTTTTTTGAATTAAGGTTCTTTACTGTTTTCCCTAATAGCTTAATGAAAAAGAATCTGTCCGGAAATCAGAAGTTCTATGGTTCTATTCCCAATGGAGCAGAAAGCAAAAGATTTTTTTTCAAGAAAAAATTTACCTCAAAAAAATAGATTCTCAACCAAGTAATCTAATTTTCAACGAAAGCAGATCAATTTTCCATTAAAAATGGAATATTCGAACTTTCAATTGAAAAATTACTTTTCAAACCAAACATTTTTTTAACAAAATATTTTAGTTTTTAACCAAAATGGTGAAACTTAAACTGAATTAGTTAGATTTTCCGTTGAATAATACATTTTTAACCAAGAAGCAAAGCTTTTTAAAAATAAGTAAAATTTTTTACCAAAGAGATAAAATTTCAACGAAATTATTGAATTTTCTACAAAGTAGATTACTTTTTAAACAAACGAGATAAATTCTTGACCAAAAATGTAATAGCCGATAATATAACGAGAAGAGAATTTCAGTTTAAATAAAAAACAAATGAAGTAAAACAAAGAGACGAATTTTCAACAAAACAGTTAAATTTTCAACTGAAACAGATAAATATATAATAAAAAATGGAATATGTTAATTTTTAGTTTAAAAAATTAATTTACAGCAAAGAAAAAAATGAGCAAAGAGTTTAGTTTTCAACCAAAATATTTCAATTTTTTACCAAGACATGAATTTTTAACAAAATTCATGAATTTTCAACCAAATAGTTAAAAAAAAACATTTTTTTTTTGACAAACATTAATTTTTATCGAAATAGTTCAAATTTCAGAAAATAGTTCAGTGTTTAACGTCAAAGAAGTTATTTTAAGCAAGAGTCTCAATTTAAAAAAAAATAACAAAATAAGGTTTTTGTTTTCAACTAAGAAAGACGAATTTTCACCAAAACTGAAATAGTTAAATTTTTAGGTTAAAAAATTGAATTTTTAACCAAGAAGCAAATTTCTAAGGATATTGTTTAATTTTCAATTAAAATTAAGAACCTACTGCTAAAAAAAGAAATTTTTAAGAAAGTAGTTGAATTTTTGATTTAGAATGATAAATATCAAAAGGAAAATGGAATAGATGAATTTACAGTTAAGAAATTTATTTTTAATGAATGAAACCAAATTTTCTACCAAAAATTGGTTACATTTTCAACCCAAAAAAAATATTTTTCCAAAAAAATGACTTTTACCGAATTGTTGAATTTTCTACAGATTAAGTTAAATTTTTACGAACTAGTTTAATCTTCAACCAAACCCATGAATTTTCAAAGAAGAAAATTAATTTTCTAATGAGATCATTAAATAACTTAAAGTCAAAGTTTTTAATTTTTTGCTAGAATTTCCTGTCCCAATTGTCAAAATTATATTTATCTACAAAAATTTGTTGTCCCAAACTCTAAACTATAATTCTTCACTAATACTCCGTTTTTTAAACTGAAAATTATATTTTCTTACTAAAATTCTATGTCGCAACTTTGTATGAATTTTTTTAAATTTCCTTTTTCATGTCAGGATAATTGTTAAACTTCTTCCTCCTCTACTTCTTTCTATCCTCAGTTACCCATCTGAAATTTCCCTTCCCCTCCTTCCTTCCCCAGCCATGTCTTACCCTCTCCTACACAATATCCTCCTTCACATTGAATCATATGCCATACTTCCTCTCTCTTTCCTTCCCTAATTTCCCATCAATTTCACTGGTTCATTCCCCTCATTGCCCCTCAATTCCTCAACATTTCCCTTTCCTCAATTAATATACTTCCCCTCGGCTCATTCCTCCTACTTGTGCTATTCTTATCTAGCGTAATTCCCAACCCACTACTCACTCTACTCTCACAACCCTCACTTCCCCTACTTCCTAACCTCTCATTTTCCTCACTTCACATACTTTCCCTCCTGTAATTTCAACTCACTCCCTCTACTTCTCTTCTTCTTATTCCCTTAATTCCACTACTTACCTTTCGCTGATTTCTTCTCGATACCTCAACTTTTTCCTTTCCGCAATTCCCATACTTCCACTGCGCTCATTTCTTCTTACTTCACCTCTCCTCATTTACCATAATTTCCAAATCATTACTCCACCTAATCTCCCAACCCTCACTTTACCTACTTCCTAACCATTCATTTCCATCAACCCATTTCACCTACTTCCCATTACCTTATTTTTCCTCACTTCCCTTAGTTCACCGCTTCTGACTTTTCCTCACTGTCGTAACTGCATATACTTCCTCTCTACTAATATTTTCTCACTTCCCCTCTTCTCATTTTCCATAATTACCCTCCTCTCATTTCTCCTCACTTACCACACTTCACCTGCCCTCATTTGACTTCAGTACTTCTTCTTTCCCAACCATCATTTTTCCTCACGCCTCCGACTTCCCCTCCTTAATTTTCCCTCGCTAATCCTACTTTCCCTCCTCTTATTGCCCCTCTTTCTCCTTTTTATTTTCAATCATTTCACCTACTTAACCTCCGCTCATTTTTCCTAAATTCCTCCCCTCATTTTCCTATCTTCCCCTACTTTCCCTCTATTCGTTTTTTCTCGCTTCCCCTAATTGACCCCTCTTGATTTACCCAAAATTCTCCCTATTTCCTACCCCTAATTTTCCCTCAATTTATCTACCCCCCCCCCCCCAGCTGAAAATAAAAAGGTCTCCGTCTAGGGCTACAAAACCCAAAAAACTGAACTTCTTAAAATTAAAAAAAAAATTTTAAACTTTAAACTTCTTAAAATAATTTTGTTACATAACGTATAACAAATCATTGTTTAAAAAAATATTATAAGGATGATTATTAAAAGAATGAAATTTTAAACTGCAGAGCTAATATTCTTTTCATCCTTTAATTGAGAAAAATTTAATATTTCAATTCTTCTTCAAGAAATTGTCATCCATCCTTGAAGTCAATACGTGGACTTAAAGGAGGGAAAGAAGATGATCGAAGGCAGAGAATGTAGAACGACAAAGAGAAGAAGAGAAAAATGTAATTGAGCGATTTAAGACGAGGCGACGGAGGAGACTGAAGAGCCTTGCGATAAAGTATAATTATTTTTCGATAAAGCGGAAATTATTCGCGAACGAGCCAGGAGTTATAGGCGATATTCTTACTTTATTAAATGACTGTGGCCACCTCTCTCTGATTTTTCCGCGAGTCCCCACCCTCACTTCTGTTTTTCTCCTTTCAATTCACTTTTTTATTTTATTTCCTTTGTCGACAGTTTTATTGTGAAATAGAAAATCGCCACTTGGATAAAATTGAACTCTTTAGCTGAATCGTTCCTAAGAAGAACAAAAAGATAGAAATGAAAAAAGTTTATTTCAAATTACAAATAGAATTATTGAATTAGATTAATTCTAAGAGTGGTTTACCAAGATTCGCTAATTCTGTCTTATAGAATAGTTGTTACTGCAATTTTATTATTTTATTAATTATTAATTTTAATTTTTTATTCCAAATTTTTAGAATATAGAATTTCTTTTTTTCTTTAAGCGGTTTCAATTATATTGTGAATTATATCGAATTTATTCATTTTTTAATCATTTTAATTACAAAAGCAAAGTCGCCGTTTTTCAAACAAAATTTCACGGTAATAGAAACTAAAAAATTTGAAATCTTTAAAATTTTTTCATTTTTAAACCTTTAGAATTGAAGCTTACAAATGTTTTATTTCAAGCGCTCAATAATTTACGCGAATAAAATGGGCGCAATGCTCTAAATTAAAAACTAATCCTCTTTTTTAACTTATATTAATAAAAATTATTAGAATAAGACATTTTCCTCTTGAAATTAAGTATAAAATAAAAAATAAAAAATGAATCGCTTCCAACTGAAAGGAAAACAATTAATAACCAAAATTGCCTCCCTTCCAACTCAATAAAAAATGTAAAATATAAAAATATAAAACCAATATTTTAACGAAAAAAACCTTCAAAAGAAAAAAATTCCTCTCTGGGAATTCAGAAAAAATTTGAAAATAAAAAATTCCGCCCTTTCAACCCAAGCAAAAATAAAAAAAAATAAAAAATTATGCTTCCGATTTAGAAATAAAAAAAGGAAGTTTTGTCTCTTCCAACTCTATAAAAAATAAATAAAAAGTTATTTCCTTAAACTCGAAAAATATGTTAAACAGAAAAAATAGCACCTGTTAATTTTTATAAATGTATTACTTCCAACTCCATACAAATATTAAAAAAAAATTATCCTCTTCCAATTCATGAAAAATTGAAAATCAAAATTTTCTTTATCCCAAATCAATAAAATCCTAAAAATATAAAATTTCTCTCTCCCAATTCAAGAAAGATAAAAAATCAAACTTTTTCGTTTCAAATTTGTATAAATGTTAAAAATACAACATTTTCGCGCTCCCAAATAAATAAAAATCTTTTTTAAATTCGAAGAAAAAGAAATATCAAATTTTATCTCCTCTCTTTTAAAATAAGTATTGCAAAAAATTATGATATATAAAATCCTTTAATTTACATTATTTTTATTTTAACCCTGTTTCAAACTCATAATTGTAGAATTGTTATTTATACATCGGAATTCAATAATTTTACTTAAAAATTAGTTTTTCGCCAAAAAGTAGAATTTTCGACTAAAAAAAGACGAGTTTAAAAAAATAGTTGCATTTTTAACAAAATAATTACTTTCGAGGAAAAATTTGAATTTTTTCTAAATAGCTGCATTTTTCACCAAAAAACAAATCTTCGACAAAATACATGAAGTATCAACTAAGTATTTAAATTTGTAACTAAAAAAAATAATACGCTTTTAGCCAAAAATAGACGAATTTTTAACAAAATATTTTAATTCGAAACCAAATAGATGAATTTTTATCGATATAGTTAAGTTTTTTTATCTAGAAATATACATTTTTTAGAAAAAGTGGACTTTTAAACCGGAAAATAATAATTTAAACGAGAAAATAAAATAGTGAAAATTTCATTTTAGCCAACTAATTTACAGGAAAAAGTATTTTAAATTAGTTGAATTTATTAATTAGTTGATTTTTCAAAACAAAAAAATGAATTCCGAACGAAATATCTTATAGTTAATATTTTAACGAAAAAAATTTAATTAAAAATAAAAAACTGCCGAATTCACCAAAAAAAATTACAGCAGTTTGCATTTTTGACTAAAAAGGATAAAATATCGACAAAGAAAATTAATTTTTAACAAAAGAAAAAAATTATCGACAATGAATCTTCAAGAACAAAAATTAATTTCTTACAAAGCAGTTCAACTTAAAGCCAACTAGTTGATTTAAAAAAGAAAGCATTCTGAAATAAACATGTAACTGTCCATATTTAAAATTCTAAAAGATTTTAATTTTAAATTAAAAACAGTTGAATGTTCAACTAAAATAATGAATTTAAAAAAATGAACTTCTTACAAATTATTTCAACTTTAAACCAAGTAGTTGATTTAAAAAAAAAGAATTTTCGTTAAGCAATTTCGAGCGCGGCTAACACTCGGATAGGTGACCGTCTGCGATGCACGATCAGGATTGACGCCGAAGAGCATTCTGTACGCTCTCGATAATCTGGTCGATCGGCTACTTCAAAACTCGATAGTAGGAAAATCATCTGAACTCAGGAAGATGGTTTTCTGAAGTTTTCCGCTCCCCTGGCCAAATATCCATGCAAATACGAATACTTATAATAAGATAGGATGAAGTCGCTGGTTATCACTGGATGTCTTTAACTGCATAAAGTGATTTTAAGTCCACCTTAGTATAGAATAATAATATTTTCAGGCTTTAAAATAATTTAAAAAGAAATAATAATTTACCAGTGGAAAATGCTAAATGAAAATTGTAAAATCTAAGGCAGTTATATCCTCTAAGGAAGTAATAAATGAGACTCGGCACGTAATACATTCATATCTGACTGCAAAATGAAAGGATGAAACTCCCTCTGCAGATGACACGTTGATAATGATACTCTGCAGCTATTCAAAAGCGCGAGTAACATTGTTAACTTGACAATAAATTGGAGGAAAAAGAGAAATATATATTATATACACAGATGAAAAGAGGAGGTTTCAAGTTGGAAATAGAGAGGAGAAAGCTGAAATGCGAACAGAGAAAGCTGGTTGTCGCCCGTTCAGAGGATGGTAATAGGTTGACATCTGCACTCAACATCAGAGACGTAAATTACGAGGTTTCGCTCTTTCAGAAACTAGATCCTGAATCAAATTTATCATAAACAATTTCATTATTTTTATCCCGAATTACACCACCTATTAGCTATTGCCCATAAAGGATACCGGGTGTGTAAAATAGGGGAGAGTGGGGATAAGGCGACAGTGGGGATAAGGCGAGAGTGGGGATAAGGCGAAAGTGGGGTTTAGGCGATAGTGTGACGAAGGCGACAGTGGGGCCAAGGTGACAGTGGGGCTCAACCGACAGTGGGGCTAAACCAATACTTGCTTTCTTAAAGAAAGATATAAACGGTGGGATTTTACGTAAAACTAACACCTTCTCATTATAGGATGAGAATGTTATAAAAGTTTGTTTTATAACGTATTAGGTATTGTTGGATCGAGAATTTAGTTAGCTACAATAATTAAAAATTTTTTAAATTTGTCCTTTTCTTTCTTCAATCATTATAGTCAAGGGTCGACTTAGCCCCTCTCCGGGAGGCGGTGCTTGTTGCGACTTATCCCCACAATTTTTTGCTTCACAGATTTTCCATCACTTTACTTTTTTCTAATAACTGATAAACAAATCATCCAAACAAAATTTTAAAAATAATTAAAAAACGATTTTAAAAAAAGTGTCGGCTTAGCCCCACTCTTAGCTAAAACAGATTTTTGAAAGCTGCAAAAAAGTTTTGTTGTTTGAAATCCTTTAAATCATTGGAATCCATTACAAATTCATTCGAATCTTTTAAAATTCCATAAAGTATTTAAAATATTTTTAAATTCTTTGGAAAATTTTCTTAAAATCTATCAAATCCTTTGGAATTCCTTCAAAATATTTTTAAAAACGCTTGAAATTCTTTTAAATACCCTAAACTATTTTCAATCCTAGGAAATCTTTTGAAATTCCTTTCAAACTTTTTAAATCTTCTGAACATTCCTTAAAATCTTTTTTAAAAAACCCGCAAATCTTTCAAATCCTTTAAAATACCGTGAAGCTATTGGAATAAATTAAAAATTCATTGAAATATTTTGCAAAATTTTCTAAAATATTCAAAATTCTTTCAAATCTATTTAAACTTTTTTAAAATTTGAAAACACATTGCAAATATTTTAAAATACCCTAAAATAATTAAAATTCCTTTGAAATTTCTTCAAATTTTCGCAAAATATTTTTTAAATTGCACAAAACTATTGAAAGCGTTTAAAAATTCATTGGAGTATTTTTCAAAATTTCAGAAAATATTCCAAAACTTTTTAAAGCTTTTGAAAATACATTGGAATCTTTTAAAATACCCTAAAATCTTGAAAATCATTTTAAATCCCTTCAAATTATTGAAAAATATTTTTTAAGTCCCTTGGAATTCTATTAAGTACCCTAAACTATTTTAAATCCTATGATATCTTTTGAAATATCTTGAAACTTCTTAAAGCACCTGAATATGCCTTGTAATCTTTTGAAATTCCCTAAAGTATTCCAAATCCTTTGAAATCCTTCAAATTATTGAAATCAAAAATTCTTTTAAAATATTTCCTGAAATATATAAAATCCTTTGAAATCCCGTAAATATTTTTTCAATCGCTTGCAATCCCTTTAATGTTTTAAATCCTATTGGAATCTTCACAAATCCCTCCTAAAATATTTAAAATCTATTCCAAATTCCTTGAAATTCTTCTAATTACCCTCAAATCTTTCCAATCCCTGGGAATACTTTCAAATCCTTTCAATTCTCCTAAAATCCTTTGAAACTTCTTAAAGCTCTAGAAAATCCCCTAAAATTAAAAAAAAAATTTTTTAACTACTTTTGAAATACCTTGAAACTTTTGAAAGCTTTTAAAAATTCTTTGGAATCTTTCAAAATACCCTAAAGTCTTTGAAAACCTTTTAAATCCGTTGAAACTATTGCAATAAATTAAAAATTTACTGGAATTTTTTCAAATATTTCCTGTAATATTTAAAATTTTTTGAAATCCTCTTAAACATTTTAATGCTTTTGAAAATTCTTTGGAATCTTTCAAAATACCCTAAAGTCTTTGAAATCCTTTGTAACTATTGCAGTAAATTAAAAATTTACTGGAATTTTTTCAAATATTTCCTGTAATATTTAAAATTGTTTGAAATCCCTTTAACACTTTAAAGCTTTTGAAAATTCCTTGGAATCTTTCAAAATACCCTAAAATCTTTAATATCCTTTGAAATTTCTTCAAATCATTGAAAAATATTTCTTAAATTCCTGGAAATTATTTAAAGATCCCAAATTATTTATTATTTATTCCAAATGCTCTGAAGTCTTATGAAATTCCCTTGAAACTTTTTAAAGCTTTATAAAATTCCTTGGAATCTTTCAAAATAGACTAAAATCTTTAAAATGCTTTGAAATAACTTGAAGCTATTGAAATCAATTAAAAATTCATTGGAATATTTTGCAAAATTTGTTTAAATATTCAAAGTTCTTTCAAATCCCTTAAAACTTTTTTAAGATTTGAAAACACATTGCAATATTTTAAAATGCCCTAAAATAATTAAAATTCCTTTGGAATTTCTTCAAATGATTGAAAAATATTTTTAAAATTCCATGACACTATTGAAATCATTTGAAAATTCATTGGAGTATTTTGCAAAATTTCCTCAAATATTCCAAATCTAAATATTCCAAAACTTTTTAAAACTTTTATAAATACATTCGAATCCCTTCAAATTATTGAAAAATATTTTTTAAGTCCCTTGGAATTCTATTAAATATCCTAAACTATTTTAAATTCTATGAAATCTTTTGAAATACCAATCCTTTAAATCCTTTAAATCCTTTAAAATGCTTCAAATTATTTAAATCAATTAAAAATTCATTTTATTCTTTTAATATATTCCCTGAAATATATCAAATCCTTTGAAATCCCGTAAATATTTTTTCAATCCTTTGAAATCCCTTAAATATTAAAATCTACTCAAAATTCCATGAAATTCTTCTAATTACCCTAAAATCTTTCAAATCCATAGGAACACTTTCAAAATTCTTTAAATACTTCTAAAATCCTTTAAAACTTCTTGAAACTCTAGAAGATTCCCCAAATTTTTCAAAAAAGCCCAAAAATCTTTAACTATTTTTGAAATCCCTTGAACCTTTTTAAAGCTTTTGAAAATTCTTTGGAACCTTTCAAAATACGCTGAAATCTTTAAAATCCTTTGAAAGCCCTTGAAACTATTTCAATAAATTAAAAATGCATTTGAATCTTTTTAAATATTTCCTATAATATTTAAAATTGTGTGAAATCCGTTGAAATTCTTTAGAGCTTTTGAAAATTCCTTGGAATCTTTCAAAATACCCTAAAATCTTTGAAATCCTTTGAAAGTCCTTGAAACTATTGCAATTAATTAAAAATTGATTGGAATCTTTTAAAATAACTTAAAATTTTTGAAATCCTTTCAAATTCCTTCCAATTATTCAAAAATATTAAAAATTCCTTCCAATTATTTCAAATACCCCAAATTGTTACAAATCCTATGAAGTCCTTTGAAATTCCCTTCAAACTTTTTAAATCTTTTTAAAATTCCTTGGAATCTTTAAAAATACCCTAAAATCTTTAATATCCTTTGAAATTTCTTCAAATCATTGAAAAATATTTCTTAAATTCCTGGAAATTATTTAAAGACCCCAAATTATTTATTATTTATTCCAAATCCTCTGAAGTCTTATGAAATTACCTGCAAACTTTTTAAAGCTTCTTAAAATTCCTTGGAATCTTTAAAATTACCTTAAAATCTTCAATATCCTTTGAAATTTCTTCAGATTATTAAAAAATATTTTTTAATTCCTGGCAATTCTTGTAAATACCCCAAATTATTTCAAATCCTATAAAGTATTTTCAAATCCCTTGAAACTTTTTAAAACTCTTAATTATTAAATTTAAAAAAATTAATGGAAATCTTTTTAAATATTTCCTTAAATATATGAAATCGTTTGAAATCCCATAAATATTTTTAATCTTTGAAATTCCTTAAATATTTTAAATCCTATGAGATCTTTGCAAACTTTTTCAAAACTTATTAAAACTCCTGAAAATACATTGGAAGCTTCTAAAATTTCCTTAAAACTTTTTAAAATCCTTTAAAATCCCTTGAAACTATTAAATCAATTTAAAATTAATTGGAATCTTTTAAAATATCCCCTAAAATATTTAAAATCCTTTGAAATCCCTTGAAACTTTCTAGAGCTTTTGAAAATTCCTTGGAATCTTTCAAAATAACCTAAAATCTTTTAAGCCCTTTGAAGTCCCTTAAAACTATTGCAATCAATTAAAAATTAATTCGAATCTTTTTCAATATTTCCTGAAATATTTCAAATTCTTTGAAATCCCTTGAAACTGTTCAAATCAATTTAAAATTCATTGGAATCTTCTAAAATAACCTAAAATTGTTGAAATACTTTGAAATTCCTTCAAATTATTGAAAAATATTAAAAATTCCTTGCAATTATTTTAAATACCCCAACTTATTCCAAATCCTCTGAAGTCTTTTTAAATTCCCTTCAAACTTTTTAAAGCTTCTTAAAATTTCTTCAAATTATTGAAAAATATTTTTTTAATTCCTGGCAATTATTGTAAAGACCCCACATTATTTCAAATCATATCAAGTATTTTGAAATCCCTTGAAACTTTTTAAATCTCTTAAATATTAAATTTTTAAAAAATCATGGAAATCTTTTCAAATATTTCCTGAAATATATCAAATCCTTTGAAATCCCATAAATATTTTAAATCTTGGAAATCCCATAAATATTTTAAATCTTTGAAATCCCTTAAATATTTTAAATCCTATGAGATCTTTGCAAATTTTTTCAAAACTTATTAAAACTCCTGAAAATACATTGGAAGCTTCTGCAATTTCCTTAAAACTTTTAAAATCCTTTAAAATCCCTTGAAACTATTCAAATCAATTTAAAATTAATTGGAATTTTTTCAAACATCCTCTAAAATATTTAAGATCCTTTGAAATCCCTTGAAACTTTCTAGAGCTTTTGAAAAATCCTTGGAATCTTTCAAAATACCCTAAAATACCTAAATTCCTTGCAATTATTTTAAATACACCAAATTATTCCAAATCCTCTGAAGTCTTATGAAATTCCCTGCAAACTTTTTAAAGCTTCTTAAAATTCCTTGGAATCTTTACAATTACCTTAAAATCTTCAATATCCTTTGAAATTTCTTCAGATTATTAAAAAATATGTTTTAAATTCCCGGCAATTATTGTAAATACCCCAAATTATTTCAAATTCTATAAAGTATTTTCAAATCCCTTGAAACTTTTTAAAACTCTTAAATATTAAATTAAAAAAAAATCATGGAAATATTTTTAAATATTTCCGGAAATATATCAAATCGTTTGAAATCCCATAAATATTTTAAATCTTTCAAATCCCTTAAATATTTTAAATCCTATGAGATCTTTTCAAACTTTGCAATAATTAAAATCAATTTAAAATTAATTATAATCTTTTGAAATATCCCCTAAAATACTTAAAACCCTTTGAAATTCCTAAAAACCTTTAAAACACCTTTAAAATCCTTTAAATTTTTTAAATACTTCTAAAATGCTTTGAAACTTCTTAAAGCTCATTCTCGTTTTTTAAAGTTTTTTATAGTGTCTTTATTTTTAAAAAGTGACTATAGTGACCTTATTTTTAAAAAGTCGCTATAGTGACTGTATGGCAGCATTTGCTTTTTTAAATTCTTGGATTTTTCTCGACTTTTCCAGATGAACAATATTCCCTGAATTTCCCCTGATTTTCAGGTATTCCCTAACCTAAAGCAAGCATGCATTTTTTAAATCCAGATATTCTTAAATATTTTATAAACATTTATTCAATTTAAGTTTGAATACAAATTCGTAGTTTATTTATAAAGAATTGTTTTATCAATAAAGCTGCACACAGGCACATATTTTTTCGAGTACGTTCCTGTAAGCATCCCCAATATAACCCTCGTTGCACCCTCGAAACCCAATTAATAATCGCAATTTGAGGCTGCTTCGACCGACCTGCTTATATTGAATCACTTCTGTCAGTTCTATTCAATATGTCGTTAGAGAAAGTATATTACAACACATGGAATAAATTGAGTTATAAGAATAATATAATGCTTGAGTGCTCCATCAACTTGGTTCTTGTGGTATGCTAAATAAAATGTAATTAAAAGAAAAGAAGTTATGAAATGAAAAAAATTGTATGTTATTTTAGGGGTGGTCCCGAAACGCTGAATCGCCCCTAAACGTCTAAAATTATATTTTCAATTACTTTGCACAAAAGCAGAGAAAAAATTGTTTACTGATTTATTCGTTATTAATTTTATTTAAAAATTTTTTTTGCTAATTTTCCCTCACGAAATGCCTGGTTTTTTGGGTTGTAAATATCAAATAGTCTCTTACATTTTTAAACAAATAAGATTTAATTGTTAACAAAAAATACCAATTTTCCACTAAATAGTTCAATTTGTTAAACCGAAAATATGAATTTTCAATCAAAAAAGATAATTTGAAACAAAATATTTAAATTTTCAACCAATTTGATAAATTTTATACTAAAATTATGAATCTTCATTTGAAAAAAAATTTTGTTAACAAAGTAGTTAAATTTATAACCAAGTTTAATTTTAAATAATTTTTAATTTTTCTTAATTTTGATTTTAAAAACTGTATAATTTCAAAAAAATTGAATTCATCCAAAAAAGACGAATTTTCAACAAAAGAGTTGGATTTTTAACCAAACAGTTTACTTAACAATTAGAACATATAAATTTTCATTGACAATAAAAATAATTTTTAATCAAGTAAGTGAATTTCTTATTCAAAAGATGATTTTTCGATCTAGAACATTAATTTCCAAAAAGGTTAACTTTCCACAAAAACGTTATATTTCCAGAAAAAAAAGAAATTTCTTACAAATTATAGTTGAATTAAACCGAAAAATGCCAATTTTAAACAAAATATATTAAAACTTTTAACTAAAAAATATCAATTTTCAAGCAAAGATGGAAAAGGTAAATTCACAGTCAAAAATTAACTTTCAAACAAGAAAACAACTAACTTTCAATAAAATAATTAAATTTAAAAAACAAGCAATTCTTCAGAAATTACAGTTGAATTAAACCAGAAAATACGAATTTTCAACAAAATAATTAAATCCTCTACTAAATCGTATTAATTTCTAACCTAACAATTCCTCAAGTTAAAAAGAAATTGATTAATAATCTTATTTATTTT
Organism: Acraspis erinacei; assembly: GCA_035041075.1. Lineage (NCBI taxonomy): Eukaryota > Metazoa > Arthropoda > Insecta > Hymenoptera > Cynipidae > Acraspis > Acraspis erinacei. The sequence continues at coordinate 34,619,056 of JAWWLR010000148.1, read as the reverse complement.
TTGAAAATTTTAGAAATCTTTTGAATCTTTTCGTTTTACTTTCCCAGGAAGCTTCAGAAAAGTCTTTTGTTTTCTTCAAACGTAACAAAATTCTTAAAAAGCTTCCAAATTTTTTTTCCAAATTTTCAAAAACTTAAATTTTCTTAAAAATCTTTTGAAACATCTTTTAATTAGTTTTAAAGCATTTGAAGACTTCGGAACCTTCTAAATATCTTCTCAAATGTTTAAATGCTTTAAAAAAATTTACATAAATAAATAATCTGCATAATTAGAAAAATATCCTTTAAATCTTTCGAATTCTTTTTTTGACAATTTTGAATATCTTTTGAAATGTTTTGAAATATTATATTGAAGTTAATTTTTTTAAAGAAAAAATCATTTAAAATCTTCTCAGAAATATGAAGAAATTTTTCTCTTTCTCATAAAACATTTCAAAATTCTTAAGAAGCTTCTAAGCTTTTTGTTCGGAATCTTAAACAATTTACATTTCCTTTGAGATTTTTGAAAATCTTTTGAAGTTTTAAATTATTTTGAAATCATTTTAATGTTATTAAATATCTCTTTAACTCACACGAATTTTTTCTAACATTTTTTATTCATTTTTAATTTTTTGGAATCTTTTTAAATTTTCCTTTAAAACCCATTATTTTAAAGAAAATTTAATCATTTTACCCGGAATCTTAAGCATTTTTTTACTCTCCTGAATCCTTGCAAAATTGTTCAAAAGCTTATTTTTTTGACATTTTAAAAAATCTAAATTTTTTTGGAAATATTTTGAAATATGCTTCAATTTTCGCTTAAAATTCAAAATTTTTAAATAAGCTTTTTAAGAATTTTGAAATGTTTCAACAGAATAAAAAAATCTTAAGATGCATGGGTCAATTTCAAATAACTTTTTTGTATTATTTGAAATTGTCCCAGGAATCTTAAGAATTTGTATTTAATTCTCTTGAAACTTTTCAAAAATTTTCAAAAGCTTCTTTTTAAAAAGTTTAAAAAATATCTTTTGAAATAATAAAGTTTTCCTAAAGAGACTTAATTTAATTTAAAATTTAAAAAATGGTTCAAAAATCTCCCGGATTATTTTTCGACATATTTTGAAATTTTAAACCTTAAAATTAATGATTCAAAAAAAATCCTAAATCATTTTTAATTTTTCCAAAAATCATATTTTCGGTACGGGTAAATTTTTTGTTACCGGTACCGACGTCCAGTTTAAAAAGTACATTTTTGTATCAAAATAACGTAGAGTCCACAAATATTGGCCGATGTAGACCAAATAAAATCTGAAAAAAGCTTATAAGATTTCTAAGTAAGCTTTCGAGGCTGATTTTTAAATTAGGCTTTCGATTTTTTATAAATAAAAAGATATGACGAATAGAAGGGCATTTTTATTTTTAAATTTTTTAAATTTATTTATTATTATTGTTAATAATATTAACAAATTTAATAATCAGACGCATTATTCAGGCATTTTTCCTACATAAAGTTTTTTTTTTTATATCAGTCTTTTGAATTGGAACTTCATGATAATTTCAGAAAATTTCATAATTAGTTGATAAATTTGATATATTCTTTAACAAAAAAATTAATAAACTAATGCATTATCCTGAAGCCGCAGCCTTATTAAAAGAATGAAAGTAATGAGAAACTTAAACTGAAATGCATTTGTTTGTTAAATGCGTTTAAAAAAAAAAATTTATCAGCTAATCATGAATGTTGCTGAATTTATAATGAAGATAGCAATTAAAAAGTCTCACATCGAAATAAAAGAATTTTTCCTTTAACAGATGTCCCAATAATGCGTTTGTTTATTAAAATTGTTTAAAAAATCATAAAATTGATCAGTACATTATGAATTTTTTCTGAGATTATCATGAAGTCGCCAATTAAAAAAGTTGTCATCGAAAAAGAAACGAATATTTCTTTCGAAAAATTAATTATTAATGTTTTTTTTATTAAATTCTTTTTAAAAAATCATAAAATTTATCAACTATCTATGAATTTTGCTCAAATTCTCATGAAGTTCCCAACTGAAAGGACTGGAATTTAAAAAAACGAATTTCCCTGCCACAAATACCCGAATAATGCATTTTTTTATTAAATTTGTTTGAAAAATCATAAGATTAATCAAAATTTTCAGGTTCAAATTGGTAAATATATGTGAGCTGTAACCTATTTTATACAATAAAAAGACATTTTTTCCCCACTGCGCGGCGGTATATATAAAAAGTTTATCAATTTTATTGTGGCAGCTAAATTTTAAGAATCATGTTATTTCTTATTATTAAAAAAGCATTCCTAATTAAAATTTCTCTTTTATCAACCTTGTTAAGAAACATTTAGTGATAAATTTTATCATCAAATAAAGGTACTTTTTTATATTTTTATTTACAACATTGATGGACCAAAAAATTTCCAATCTTTATTAATAAATAAAACAAACTAAAAACAATCACCAATAAGGATTGCGAGAACAATGTATGAAAGACATCGCGGCTACAATTTTTTAAGAAAATGATAAACATTAACATTTATTTGTCTTGTCATCGGATAACATAAAAAACATCACATTTCCCAAAACTCTAAATGTGATTGCCAGGTCGAATTTGTATTCCCAGTAAATTCCCTGTTTTTCTAAAATTAAGATGAACTATCTAGTTTCATACATTTATGAAAATTCTGCTTTCAGAAAAAACAATTATTTCTTAAAATATGTACAATATTGTTACGTTAATTGTCATTTTGTAATCAAAAGTTTGCTCTGGGGTTCGGGGTAAATGCTATTTAAGCTTTAGCGCCAAAAGCTTTGTAATGAAGGATAACAGGTACAGAATTTGTATTATTGAGGTAGCCCTCTATTCTTTGGCCTGTCAGTAAACTGTCACAATCAGGTTACCACCTGCGGTGAATCCTAATTGCCCTCGAAGAAACCGAGTATCGATAGCACCCGCGTTTACATTTTTCCAATGCATAGGCGAAAACCGCTTATAACTTCAATTTGCTCATGCAAAAATACACAGGGTGAGGGAAAAGTATGGAAACCCCAGAAAATTTTAGAAAATTTAAAATATAAAATTAAAATTAACATGAAGTCTTTAGTAATTTTTCCCGGGGAATTTAATGGTG
>JAWWLR010000148.1:34582311-34593902 GCA_035041075.1 Acraspis erinacei | reverse complement strand
ATAATTATGAATCGGGTAACCGGCTATCTTAACAGTAAATTCTTCCACCTCAAGAAATAACAAAAGAAATATTTTCTGAGATAATAATGATTTCAATCATATTTATTATGCTTGAATTGCGAACTAAAATTGGAAAAAGGGAATAGAACATAAATTGTTCAATAAAATGTATCGAAAGTTTATTCTCGTTGTTTTAGTTTAGTTACTTCATTTTGATAATAATGATATGTTTCTAGTTAATTATTTATTTTTGTGAAGATATAATTTCAATATTGTGGAATTATTCAAATGAGGGTTGATTCAAATTGCACCTGAGTTTGAAACTGTAAGCAACCGACGGCCCTGGTTGCATTTGAAACTCTGTTAACTCTCCGAATATTAGCTCGTCGAGCGAGATTAACCCCATTGTGCCCAGTTGAAAATGATGACATCACTATTAAACTCCCGTCGGCTTCCGGAAATTGATTAAACTATCAAATTAGCTCGACTAATATCTACACATCAACGTCAAAACTGCCTAGATTCGAGGTTCACATCAAATAATATCAAACTCGTGAAGTCTGATCTAGACTTTTAATAGACAATTAAAGTATCTGCAAAGACAATTTCATGAACAAGTCCAGACAATGATAAAGTTCTGAAGATAATTAAATCTTCAATATTCAAAATTTATAATATTCACTGTCGAATTTATAGGGCATTTTTTATCAAGTGTACCGATCCCAAAAAGAACTTAAACTTGGGCAAAGTGTAGTCCTATTGGATGGTTATTCATAAGAAATTTTTTTATTCAATCCATAAAAGATGAATTTTGAATTTTTAAACCCTCGAAACGTAAATGGTCAGAGCCGCCTAAACCGTTTCTAATTGGAATGCAAGATATTGCGCAACATACTCGGCTGAGTACTCGCACAATTCGGCCCTTCCAAGGCGAGAGTCGCAACCGACTCCCGCCCAGCCCCCTAAAAACTGCGAGGGCCCGCACTTAAAATGAAATTAATTTTTAAGAAAGAAATTTAATTTTCAATAAAAAAATAATTAATTCTTAAGCAAAAATAGAATAGATGATATTTCAAAAAAAGGAAAAGGATTTTAATTCTACATAAAAAAAACTACCGAATTCAAATAAAAAAGAAAAAGTTTCAAGAAAATGGTTGAATCTTTCACCAAAACAGATTAATTTTTAAAGAAAAACGGGTTGTTTTTTAACCCAGAAAATATCCTATTTTTACCGAAAGAGATACATTTTTAACCAAAACTTTAATTTTCAAAAAAATAGTTAAATTTTCTACCAAAATAATAGAATTTTAAGTTAAACAGAAAAGGAATTTTCAACAAAATAGTTAAATTTTTAAACAATAAAATTAATGTTTAACAAAGTAGTTTAATTTTAACGAAGTATTTGCATTTTCAACCCAAAAATATGAATTCTCATTGAAAAATTTAATAGACGAATTTTCAATCAAGAAGAACAATTTTCTACCATAAAAATTAATTTTCAACAAAGTACATCAATTTTTAATGCAAAGTTGACTTTTCAACTAGTAATGATTAATGTCAACCACAAATTGAGTAGCTAAAATTTCCGTAAAAGAATAAATTTTCAAACAAAAAATAAATAAATATTCACATAAATATTTTAATATTTATTCATTAAAATTAATGTTTATCAAAGTAATTTAATTTCCAATCCAAGGATTAATTCTCAACATAAAATGTAATAGTTGATACATCAACAAAAAAATATTTTAATTTAAATAAAAGAACAGTTGAATTCAACCAAAAATGACTAATTTTTAACATAATGATTTAATAATCAACCAAAACACATGAACAAAATGCACACATTTTCACCTGAAAAAGATAAATTTTCAACCAAAAAACGAAGTTAAATTTTCAGTTACAAAATTAATTTTCGACGGGAGATCAATTTTCAAATAACATAATATATAATATAATAAAATAATATATAAAATATAATATATATATATAATAAAATATGAACTATAATACCTTTTGTTTCCTAACTTTGAAAATATACCAAATTTACAAGTCCATTACTAAACAAAATTTTAAATATTAAATTAACTATTTTTTAAACATAGTACATCATTAATAAGTTCGAATTGAAGGCGTTTGAAATTTTTAAAATATACATATTGAATGATTTTCAATAGAAAACGTTCCGAATCAAACCATTTTTCCATTATTTGAAATTTTTAAACAAGGGCAAACAATTTCTTGCATGAGATAATTTTTTTTTAATTCAACAATCTTGTTTAAATGTTATCCTTTTTGGTATAAATTCATCATTTTAGGTTCAAAATCAACTTAATTTCATAAAAAATTAACTATTTGGTTGAAAGTTCAACTGTTTCGTGAAATATTCGTTTTTATTAAATTATTATTAAACTTTTTTTTCAATGTGGAATTTAATTGTACTATTTTTGGTTAAAATTTGACCCTTTCAAGTTTAAAAATTTAATTATTAAGTTGAAAAGTGATGTAACTTTTCGAAAAATTGGCCTTTTTGGTAGACAATTAAATTCTTTGTTGAAAATCCATCTCTTTTCGTAGAAGATTCATTTTTTTGTTAATAAAGAAACTTTTTGTTTGAAAATTAATCTTTCTTGGCTGAAAATTCAACTATTTTGTTGGAAATTCGTTTTTTTATTGAAAATTAATTTTATTAAATGAAAATTTAACTTTTTCATTTTTGGTTACAAATTTATTATTTCTAGTAGAAAATTCATGTATTTTGTTCCAAATTCGTCGTTTATCGTGTAAAATTTTAAGTCGTCTGTTGAAAATTCGTGTTCATTTGTTAAATTCAAATGTTTTTGATTTTTAATTCAAATCTTTTTGGGTTAAAATAATTTTTAGTTAAAAATTCATATTTTAGGCGTAAAATTTAACTATCTGGTTGAGAATTCAACTTTTTCTTTGCAAATTAATTTTTTTGATGAATAAACATATTTTCAGTTAAAAATTCAACTGTTTTGTAAAAAAAAATTATTTTTAAAATAAAAATTATTCTTTTTTCAATTAATAATTAACTATTTCATTTTTGGTTCGAAGTTCTTTTAAATTTGAGAAATTTATCTATTTGGTTGAAAACTCAACTGCATAATTGAAAATTAATATTTTAGTTGAAAATATAAATTCTTTGGAAAAATTCATTTTTTCTATTAAAATTTATTTTTTTAAATAAAAATATAACTATTTTATAATAAAAATGTCGTCCTTTTGATTGGAAAATTCATCTTTTTTATACAAATTTCATCTTTTTTGTTTGTTAAAAATGCAAATAAACTTTTTGGTTCAAAATTAATATGGTTTAGTAACGGATTTGTCTATTTGTAATTCTCTTAACTGGCACTGATTAAATTCAATGGTTTTAAATTTCAAATTAAAATCTTTTTGGGTTGAAATAATTTTTAGTAAAAATTCACCTTTTTAGGTTAAAAAACAATTTTTGTAACTAAAAATTTAAGTATCTAGTTGACTATTCAACTGTCTGTTCAGAAATTAACTTTTTTGTTGAAAAATTATATTTGCCAGTTAAAAGTTCAACTGCTTTGTGCAAAATTCTTTTTAAAATTTAAAATTATCATTTTTAACTAAAAATTTAACTATTTGTCTGAAAATTCATCTGATTGGGTCAAATCTTCATTTTTGATCTTAAAAATCGAAATGTTTTGTAGAAAATGCATTTTTTAAATTAATTTAAACAAATGAAAATTTAACTCTTTCATTTTTGGCTCAAAGTTATCTTTTCAAGATTAAGATTTCAACTATTATTAAAAATTCGTCATTTTTATTAGAAAATTCATCTGTTCGTAGAAATTTAATTTCTTTATTAAAAATGCAACTTTACCGTTGAAAAATTTCTCTTCAGTGGTTAAATTTACTGTTCTCAATTTTAAATTAAAATGTTTTTGGGTTGAAATAATTTTGTATTGGTAATTCACCTTTTTAGATTAATAATTATGTTTTTATCTAAAAATTTAACTATTTAGTTGCAAATTCAACTGTTTATTTGAAAATTACCTCTTTTTTTCATTCATTTTTTCCGGTTAGAAATTCAACTTTTTTGCATAAAACTAGTTTTTTAAATTGGAAATAATTTTTTTTAGATCAAAATGTATTTATTTCATTTTTAGTTGGAAGTTTTTTAAATTAAAATTGTTAACTATTTAGTTGAAAATTCAATTGCTTGGCTGAAAAATCATCTGTTTTATAGAAAATTGTTATTTTTTTATTGAATATAATGTTTTTAAATTAAAATTTAACTATTCTATTTTCTGTCAAAAGTTCTTATTTTTTCAAGTTCAATAACTTAACTATTTGCAAGAAAATCCAATTGTTTGGCTGAAAATTCCACTTTTTTATAGAAAATTCAACAGTTTCTTCGAAATTTTTTTAACTACATTTTTTAAAATTAAAATTTAACTATTCCATTTTTGGTTAAAAGTTTTTTTTAACATAAAGAATTGAACTATTTGGTTGGAAATTCAACTTTTTTGTAGAAAAATCGTTTTCTAATTGATTTTTTTTATAATTAAAATTTAATTATTCCATTTTGGTTTACAAGTTTTTCTAAGTTTAAAAATTTCACGATTTGGTTTCAAATGAACTGCTCGACTAAAATTTCAAATTTTTTGTTGAAAATTCAACTGTTTTGCAGAAAACTATTTTTTTAAATAGAAAATGATTTTTTTAAATCAAAATTTGACTATATCATTTTTTATTAGAAGTTTTTTGTAAATTAAAATTTTTTACTATATTTAGTTGAAAATTCAACTGCTTGGCTGAAAATTCATCTTTATTGTAGAAAAAAATGTTTTAATTGAATATAATTTTTTAAAATTAAAATGTAACTGCTTTGTAGAAAATTCGTTTTTTTTATTGAATTTTCTTTATAATTAAATTTTAATTATTCCATTTTGGTTTAGAAGTTTTTTTAAGTTTAAAAATGTCACGATTTGGTTTAAAATCAATTGTTTGGCTGAAAATTCAACTTTTTTGTAGAAAATTGTTTTTTTATTAATTGTTTTTAATGGAAATTTTACTATTTCATTTTCGGTTAAAAGTTCATCTTTTCAAGTTTAAAAAGTCAACTACTTGATTGAAAAATTATATACTTTTTCGAAAATCCGGCTTTTTTGGTCGAAATTTAATCTTCTTGGTTAAAAATTCAACTGCTTTGTACAAGGTTCGTATTTTTTGCTTAAAAATTCGATTATTTGGATGACCATTTCTTCTTTCTTTACTTAAAAAATTGTTTTGAAAATTCATCTCGTTTGGTAGAAATTTAATCTTTTTGTTAAAAGCGCAATTTTTTGTTCGAATATTAATCTGTTTTGGTCGTGAATTCAACTTTTTTTTGAAATTTGTTGAGAATTCACCTCTTTTAGTTGAAAATACAAGTACCGTATGAAAAAATTAAGTAAATTTAAATGAATTAATAATTCAATCATTAATTTGATATTAATTCAATCATGAATAAAATAATAATAAATAATTGAAACAATTAAAACAATTATTAATGAATAATCAAATAATGATGCATTCATTTAATTCAATTAATAACTTAATTTAGCAATTATTCTTTATACATTCAAATTTTCGCGCCAATTTTTAAATGTAAGGCTCGACTCTCTGGCGGAGGTTCCTGAAAGTTTTCAAAACATAGGTTATGTTTTTCTGGGTTGTAAAGCTTGTGACGTAGTTTTGTTGACAAACGACATGTTCTGTCAAAATACAACTTAAAATTTTGCATAAACAATATAAAAATACCAATAGAATAAAATAAAATATCACAGGATCAAATAAATATAATAAATCCAAAATGAGCTTAGTAGCTTATGGCAGTAGTGACGAAAGTAGTGACGAAGAGGTTATTTCGAATCAGGAATCTGAAAAATCTGTTAAAACCCCTCCCGAAAATGTGGAAATCAAACAAACTTCTAACAATATAGAAGTCAAAGAAGCTTTAAAGGTCGTAGAAGAACGAATTCCTGAAATGCTAACTTTGAAACCGAGGACTCGCATTAGTTTACCAACTCCAAAAATTGATCAAGAACCAAAAATTTTGGATGAAAACAACACCGTTTCTTCGTCAAATACTGATTCTGAAGAAATAAAAATAAATTTTAACCTTCTGCCGCAGCCAAAACGAGTAGATCTCAATGAAGATGAGGATGACATTCCTGAAAATAACAAAGCATTGCTGTTTGACAACAATAGTTTGACAAACGAACAACCGTTTGAAAAACCAGTGAAGAAGGAGAAAGTACCTGTCAAAATATCTATACCTCGTCTTTCTGATGTAAGTATGAGAAAAGTTTAGTTACAGAAATTAATATAAAAAAACGGATTTTAAAGAAAATAGTTCCGTTTTCAACCTAACTGATGAATTTTCAACTAAAATGATGAATCTTTAACTGGAATAGATCAATTTTCAACAACAACAAATTAATTTTTACTAGAAAAGATAGATTTTCGACTAAAACTATGAAATATTCCATTGGAATAAGTGCAAGTTTCTGTGAAAAAAATTACTTTCAACAAAGAAAAGTATCTTCCAACAAAAAATAAAAAAACTAGCTTTTAAAAAAAATAGTTAAATTTTCCAAGAAAGTGATGAATTTTCAACTGAAATTGTACATTTTTAACTGGAATAGTTGAATTTTAAACCTGAATAACCCAAAAAGTGTGAATTTTGAACAAAAAAGGTCATTTTTCAACCAACAATTTAATAATTAAATTTTTAGTCAAGAAATTAATGTTTAACCAGATAGATTTTCAGTTTAAAGAAGAAAATAATTTTCAACAAAAAAAGAAATAAATTTTCAACAAAATATAGTTAAATTTTAAGCAAAAAAATCCTTTTCATCCAAAGAAAAGACAAGTTTTCAATCTAATAGCTCACTTTGCAAACAACGAAATTAATTTTTTATTAAAATGATGAATTTTCAACCAGAGCAAACTAATTTCCAACAAAATAGTTTATTTTTCAACCCAGTAATTTTATTTCTAACCTAAAAGATGAATTTTAAATTAGAATTATGTTATATTCAATTGGAATAATGGTTAAATTTTCGCCAAAGAATTCCTTTTCATCCCAAAAAACAAGTTTTGAATCAAATAACTCATGTTTCAACCAGAGAAATGAATTTTTCACTAGTATATTTAACTAGAATACTTAAAATTGTAAGCAAAAAGAAGAATTTTTAAACAAGAAAATAATCTTGCATAGAAAAATATAATTTTCTAACCAAATTTATTTTTTTTGTAACAAACTGCGTAGATTTTCAACGAATTAGTTGAATTTTCGATTTAAAAAAGACAAATTTTCATTCAAATTGTTGAATTTTGAACAAGAAAAGATCATTATACAACCAAAAATTTAGTAATTAAATTTTTAGTAAAAAAAAAACAAATGCTTAACAAAAGAGAGGTGAATTTTAAACTAAAATTATGGAATATTCAACTGAAATAATAGTTACATTTTCAGTTTAAAAAAAAATAATTTCCAACTAAAAACGAAACAAATTTTCAAAAAATACTTTAATTTTCGGCAAAAAGTGTCCCTTTTCATAAAAAAAAAAGTTTTCAATTAAATACGTCATGTTTCAACCAGGGAATTGAAATTTTAATTAAAATTATGAAATTTCAACAAAAGAGTTTATCTTTCAACCATGTAATTTTATCTTCAACCCAAAAGATGAATTCTCAACTAAAATGATAAATATTTAACTGGAATACTTGAAATTTGGACCGAAAAGAAGAACTAAAAAAAAAGAAAATAAACTTGCAAAAAAAAGATCATTTTTTTTTAGAAAATATGTGGATTTTCAACCAAATAGTTAAATTTTCGATTAAAAAAGACAAATTTTAATCCAAATTGTTAAATTTTCAACAAGAAAAGATAATTTTTTTGACAAAAGAAGTGGATTTTCAACGTAATAGTTGAATTTTCGATTAAAAAGACAAATTTTCATCCAAATTGTTGAAATTTCAACAAGAAAAGATCATTTTTTTAAACAAAATAGTTGAATTTTCGATTAAAAAAGACAACTTTTAATCCAAATTGTTGACTTGTCAACAAGAAAAGATAATTTTTTAAACAAAATGCGTGGTTTTTTAACGAAATAGTTGAATTTTCGATTAAAAAAGACAAAGTTTCATCCAAATTGTTAAATTTTTAACCAAAACAAATTAATTTTCAAAAAAAGTTTAAATTTCAAACAAGTAATTTTATTTCTAACTACAAACTAAAGTTTTAACTAGAATATTTAAATAGAATACTTTAAATTTTATCCGAAAAGAAGAATTTTTAAACTAGAAAATAATGTTGCATAGAAAGGATAATTTTCTAACAAAAAAATTAATTTTGTAACAAAATGCATGGTTTTTCAACAAAATAGTTGAATTTTCAATTAAAACAGAAAAATTTTCATCGAAATTGTTGAATTTTCAACAAAAAAATCAATTTTTTGACAAAATACGTGGATTTTCAACGAAATAGTTTAATTTTAAATTAAAAAAGACTAATTTTCATCCAAATTGTTGAATTTTCAACCAGGAAAGATCTTTTTGGACAAAATAAATGGATTTTCAACCAAATAGTTGAATTTTCGATTAAAAAATACCATTTTTCATCCAAATTGTTGAATTTTCCACAAGAAAGTATCATTTTTTGACCAAATAAGTGGATTTTCAACCAAGCAGTTGAATTTTAAATTAAAAAAGACAAATTTTCATCCAAATTGATGAATTTTGAACAAGAAAAGATCATTATACAACCAAAAATTTAATAACTAAATTTTTATTTTAAAAAACGAGATGAATCAATATCTAAAATTATGGAATAGTCAACTGGAATAATAGTTAAATTTTTAGTTTAAAAAAAATAATTTTAAACTAAAAACGAAACAAATTTCCAACAAAATACTTCAATTTTTCAATTATCTGAACTAAAATGATAAATATTGAACTTGAATACTTGAAACTTAGACCGAAAAGAAGAATTAAAAAAAAAAGAAAATAAACTTGCGAAAAAAAAGATAATTTTCTAACAAAAAATCAATTTTTTGACAAAATACGTGGATTTTCAACCAAATAGTTGAATTTTCGATTAAAAAAGACAAATTTTCATCCAAATTGTTGAATTTTCAACAAGAAAAGATCATTTTTAAACTAAAAACCTAATAAATTTTTAAAAAACCGAGTTTTTATATAAGAAGATTAGCAGATAATTTTCTTCCAAAAAAATATATTTTTAAAAAATAATATGTGGATTTTCAAATATGAATTTAAAATGAAAAATGACTTTTAAATTTTCATTATGAGGGATTACTTTTGAAACGGATGGATTTTTAACCATAAAAATTAATTTTCTACAAAAGAAGGAGAATTTTTCACAAAGTACATAAATTATTAAACAAATAGTTTAGTTACGAAATAAAAAATTTCAATTTTCAACCAAATAGTCGAGTTTGCATTAACAAAATAGGTAAAATTTCGCTGGGAATAGTAAAATTTTTACTCCATAAAATTTATTTTCAACCAAGCAGTTATAACTTCAACCAGATATGAATTTTCAATTAAAATGGTGAATAATTAATTTTGAAAAAAAAAGAATTTGCTTTCAAATAATTTTTTTGCCGCCCTGGAAGATGAATTTTTTTACGAGATTATGAATATTTAACTGGTACTGGAGTACATAAATTTTCAAACAAATAGTTTAATTTCTAAATGAAAAATATTCATTTTTAAGCAAATAGTTTAATTTTAATCCAAAAAAGATACATTTTCAATCAAAAATAGAATGGTCAAATTTTCTGTTAAAAATCTCATCCTTAACCAAAAAAATAAAACGAATTTTAAACAAGATAGTTGAATTTTCTACTGGAATATTTAAATTTTTAGTTTAAAAAAAATTCATTTTCAAGAAAGTAGTAATATTTTCAACCAGAAATCAATTTTTAACAAAAGAACTTTCAAAGAGTAAAAAATTGCAAAATGTTTTTCCTATTATTGAAAAAAATTAAAATTTAATAATAAATTATGATTTAATTAGTCAACTGAAAAAAATCTAAAAAAAATCTGCGACTGTAGATAAAGTAGAAATCACTTCTCTAAATTGACCAAAATTATTAAAATAATTCAACCTTGATTTTTTCTACAATCAGAAGTAAATTCCCGATTTTTAAAATTAAATTCTCGGTCAATAAAGTTCCCGGTTTCCCGGCAAACTCGCCACAAAAAAAAAATTCACCAATTTAAAACTGATTTTAAATAACATAAAGAATAAAAAATAATATACAAATTTTAAATAACTTCATTTGTTAAAAGTTTTTGAACACTTTATTTCGAGTTGGAATTAAATTCTGAGAATTGGTAAGGAGAAAATTAGTATTATTAGTTTTTTTTAATTTATATAAATATGATTAACATAAGATTCTGAAGAAAATTAAAAAAAAAAGATTTTTGAATATATAAAATGTGTCAGAAAATATTCTAGAAGATTTTAAAGAAATTTTTTTCTTTTATAGGATTTTACAAAATAATATAAATTATTAGGTTTATTATTATTTATTATTGGTTAATTATTAAAATAATATCAAATTAATTAAAATTTACTGCATTTTAACTTTTTAATTTTTGTATACAGTAGTTGTATCTCAAATCAAAAAAGATGAATTTTCAAATCAAAATTTTTAAAAAAGAAGACTAATTTTCAACCCAAAAAAAACGATTTTCTACAAATTCTGTTTTTAAACTTTAAAAGATCAACTTTTAACTAACAATGGAATAGTACAATTTTTATTACAAAAAAAAATTAATAATAAAAAACGAATTGTATACAAAACAGTTAAATTGTCCAAAAAAAGTTGAATTTCCAACCAAATAGTTAAGTTTTTAGTTAAAAAAAAATCATTTTTACCTAAAAAGCTGAATTTGCAAAAAAATATTATTTCAACCCAAAAAGATTTTATTTAAAATTAAAAACAGTTGAATTTAACCAGTGAAAATAATTTTTTTTAACTGAATCGTTAAGTAAACCAGATTCATTTTTAGTCAAACAGTTGCATTTTTAATAAAAACAGGACTAATCTTCCACTAAAAAATATGAATTCTCAAAAAAATACATAAATTTTTAACCCAATAGTTTAAAAAATATTAATTTTCTACCAAAAATAGAAATTAAAAAAACTTAGGTATTTTTTCAACTAAATAGGTTCAGTTTATATTTTTTTGTTTCTAAAAAGTTGTAAGTAAATATTTGATTTTTTAAACCAAAAAAGATCAGCTTTTAACCAAAAATATAATGGAACCAAAAAGACGAATTTTTTACACAGCAGTTCTATTTTCAATCCCAAAAATATGAAATTTTTAACGATAATTTGACAGTTGATCTTTTAGAAAAAAAAAGGTTTGAATTAAAAATAATTTTTTTTAAGTATTTTTCAACAAAATACATAACTTTTAAACAAATAAGTTACTTTATCTAAAAAATTATTTAATTTTCGAGTCGAAAATGCGTATTTTCAATGAAGCCGTTGAATTTTCAATCGAAAGAG
>JAWWLR010000148.1:34559815-34574146 GCA_035041075.1 Acraspis erinacei | reverse complement strand
CTAAGATTCAAGGAAAAATTCACAAATATTTAAAAAGATTTAACAAAGAATTACCAAAATTTCCCAAAGATTTCCAAAATTGCAAGGATTTAAAAGATTTCAAAAGATTTGAATAAGATTTCGAATAATTCATATATTTCAACGAATAAAAATGATTTCAAAAACAAAGATTTAAGAAAAAATTAACAAACATTTCAAAATATTTTAAAAAAATTTCCAAGATTGCAAGGACTTGAAAGATTTTACCAACTTTTTTTAAAGATTTCGAATCATTCAATGCTTTTAAGGAATACAAAAAGATTTCAAAAACAAACATTTAAGGAAACATTTACAAATATTTAAAAAGATTTACCAAATATTTACAATATTTCAAGACTGCAACGATTTTAAATATTTGAAAATATTTCACTAAGATTTCGAATAATTCAATGATTTTAACGAATAAAAAAGATTTTACAAAGATTTAAGAAAAAATTCAAAAATATTTTTAAAAAGTTGAAAAAATTTCAAAGATTTCACAAAAATTTTCAACATTTCAAGATTGCAAGGATTTCAAAGATTTGAAAAGATTTCACTAAGATTTCAAATAATTCAATGCTTTTAACGATTATAAAAGATTTCACAAACAAATATTTAAAAACAAATGCAAAAATATTTCAAAAGATTTGACAAAGATTTCCTAAACATTTTTAATATTTCAAGATTCCAAGGATTTCCAAAATTTGAAAAGATTTCACCAAGATTTCGAATAGTTCAATGATTTAAACGAATAAAAAAATGCACCAAGATTCAAGAAAAAATGCACAAATATTTCAAATATCTGACAAAGAATGCTCAAAGATTTCAAAAATTTCAATATTGGAAGGATCTCAAATATTTCACTAAGATTTCAAATAATTTAGTGATTTCAACGAATAAAAAAGATTTTACAAAAAAAAAAAATTAAAAGAAAAATTGACAAATGTTTCAAAAGATTTGACAAAAGATTTCATAAAAAATATCAGATTTCGAAAATTTCAAGATTGCAAGGATTTCTAAATTTTTAAAAGATTTCAAATAGTTGACAAAGATTTCGAACATTTCCAATGATTTTAACACTTGAAAAACATTTAAAAGATTTTGATGATTTTAAAAAGATTATAGTAAACCAGATTTCGAAAGATTTTATAAATATTGAAAATATTTTTATGATTTCAACTGAATATAAACAATTTCATAAAGATTTCAAAACAATACGAGAAATCCATAAATTTTAAAAAGGGTACAGCGAAAATATTTGAAACATTCCAAAAATCTCAAAGATGTTTAATGATTTCAAATATTTCAAAGATTTTAAACGAAAACGAAAGATTAATCAAATATTTCAAACATTTTAATTTATTTAAAAAAGTTTCAACAAATTTGAGAACATTTCCAAAGATTTAAATGATTTCAAATAAACACAAAAGATTTCACCAAAACAGATAAAAATAAAAGCCTTCACGAATATTTCAAGGATTTAATAAAAGCTTAAATATATTTTTTTAAATTTGACAAAGTTTTCAGACTTCAAGGATTTCGAATATTTTACAAAAATGTAAAAAGGTTTCAAAATATTTCACAGAAATTTCAAGATTTTACAAATTTCAAGGATTTCAAAGACGATTTATGTTTGAAAAAATTGAGAATTTGCCTAGAAAACCTGAGATTTCGATAAGCATTTTAAAGGATTATTGATTTGGACCGAAGTATTTTGGAAAAGAATTATAATTCTGAGTTCTCTCTCAGATAGAATTATAAATCCTGAATTTTATCTGGGATTTTTTTAATTCTCTTCTTCGAAATAAGAATGAAAATTATTTTTCATAATTCTTGTGCCACGTCAAAACTGTCTGTTCCAAGTAAAATAATAATATTTTACAAAAAAACCCTCTTCCAAAGTATAAATTATAATTCTTCACGGAAATTTCCTGTTTAAAATACACAATTAAATTTATTTCCAAAAAATTCCTTTTCCAAGTCAAGAGTTTCATTTATTTCCAAAATTTTCTATTTAAATTTCTAAACATTAAATATTTTTCGAATCCTTTAAAACCCTTTCAGATCTTTGAAATCCTTTAAAATTCTTTCAATTGATTGAAATAAATTGAAAATTCCTTGAAAAATTTAAAAATACCGTAAAATCTTTAAAATAATTTAAAATTAAAATTAAAAGTACCTTCAAATCTGTTGAAATCCCTTCAATCTATTGAAATTTATTGACAATTACTTGGAATATTTGGAAATATCTTAAAATTGTAAGTATAATTTGAAATAAAAAATGACTGCATTTTTATAAATATTCTAAAATCCTTTCAATTCCCTTCAATTGATTGAAATCGATTGAAAATTCCTCAAAATATTTAAAATTGAAAATTTCTTGGAATCTTCAAAAATACCCTAAAATTCTTTGAAATCTCTTCAATTAATTGAAACTGATTGAAAACTCCTTCAATATTTTTAAATATATTGATAATTCCTTGAAATATTTGAATATATCCTAAATTTTTTAAAATTATTTAAAATAAAAATTACTTGAAATCTTTAAAAATATTCTAAACCCCTTTGAAATCCCTTAAATTTATTGAAATCGAAAAAAAGGTTTAAAATTACATTTTCTAAGAAAATGTATCATTTTTTCCAAAATTGCCCGTCCTAAACTCAAAATAATATTTCTTTAAGGAAAATGTTTTATATTTAATTTATTTATTCGCCGTCTGAACTCAGAATTATAATTCTTTTAGAAAACTTCCTATAGCAAGTCACAATTAAATTCATTTCTAAAATTCCCCGTTCCAAGCAGGAATTATATTTATTTAATATATTTTATTTTATTATTCGGATTTTTAACAGGGCAGTTTAAAAAAATTCCCTACCTTAAATTAAAATTCTTTTCCAAATTTCCTGTTCCAAGTCACAATTAAATTTATTTACAATATTTTTTATTATAATTAAAAAATATAGTAACTTCCTTTTTCCAAAATTTGGAAGAGGGAAGTTTCAAATTGTGACGAATTCTGAATTGTAACAGGGATTCTTTTCAAAAAATCCAAAAGTTAGAATTTTATTTTTTCATGCAAATTTTCTATCCCAACTGTCAAAATTATATTTCTGTACTGAAAATTGCCAGCTTAAAACTAGAAATTGTAATTCTTAATAAAATTTCCTGTTCCAAAGTAGAAATTATAATTCTTCACAGAAATTTCCTCTGTAAAATACACAATTACATTTATTTCCAAAAAATTCTTTTTCTAAGACAGAGTTTCATTTATTTTCAAAATTTTCTATTTAGATTCTGAAATATTAAATATTTTTCGAATCCTTTAAAACCCTCTGAGATCTTTGAAATCCTTTAAAAATTCTTTCAACTGATTCTTAAAATAATTAAAAATTAAAAATTAAAAATGCCTTAAAATCTGTTGAAATCCCTTCAATCTATTGAAATTTATTGACAATTACTTGGAATATTTGGAAATATCCAAAAAATTTAGGTATAATTTGAAATAAAAAATTACTTTGAATTTTTGTAAATATTCTAAAACCCTCTGAATTCCCTTCAATTTATTGAAATCGATTGAAAATTTCTTCAATTTTTTTAAATATATTGATAATTCCTTGAAATATTTGAAAATATCCTAAAATTTTTAAAATTATTTCAAATTAAAAGTTACTTGAAATACTAAAAAACTACTAAAATAACACCGAAATTTTCAAATAATAATTTTCATAATTTTTTAAGTGGAATATCACAAAAATGTGTACTTCAACATTGTATATTAACAAAGAGGAAATAAAAAACTTATCGAATTATTTAAATTTTTAAATTCTATTCATTGCAGTCTCTAAAATAATTAGAAAAGTCTATAGATTTGGAAAATTTCGTCTAAAGGAGTTTTTATTTTCATAGAAGACTAAAACATTTAAATTACTTTTCGCATTTCAATAAAATTGCTGTGTTAAAAGAAAGAATAAAAATGGACCAGTACCGGAAATTTAAAACTTAAATTAAAATTCAAAATCATCAAAGTTTTTCTGCAGGCATTTAAATAATCTTCCAAGTTAAAAACATATAATTTTTTTCTCTCCTACTTAGAAAGGAACTGGACTTTTCGCCGTCCTCCCTCCACCAAGATCAGAAACAGCGCTCAAATCAAACCCGATGGTTCCTCGAGTTCTTACAAAAAAGCCCACCGATCCCAAAATACCTCCCAAATCGCAACCAAAATCCATCGATTCGAAAAAGTCGCGACAAACTAGTACAAACAACAAAAAAGGTGAAAAATCGACAATTTCTGCAAATTACGATTCCAGTTCCGAGGACGAGGAAACCGACAAATCACCGGCGATGGATTTCTTTTCTTTAGCCGCCTCCCACGAAATTCAAGTTCCCTCAATTCCCATAGCAGATATCGTCAATGAGACCCTAAAATATTCACAATTCCCTCGTCCGAAAAACATTCATCCAGGGGAAGCGCTCGAAAACGAGAATCCTCAATCCGAGGTGGAACTTCCTGACAAAACTTTGGTGAGCAATGTGATGAATTTGCCGAAAGAAGAGATAATGAAGAAAAATAAGGCTGAGGTGGGACCGAAATTGCCCGTTCCTGAACAAGATTATAATGTCGATTCGACCGGTAATGTCGTTTTTGACGAGAAAGCGATTGAATATCTTTGCGGCAAGAGAGGCGTGAAGCGGAAAAATAAGGAATTCGAGGGAGTCGATATTATCGAGATAAATGGCGAGGATATTAAGCCGGATGAGAGAGAGTGGCTGGTGAAGGCTTTGACGGAAGAGCCGGTCACGAGGCCGGTTTCATCGCAAGGAGCTGGTCCAAGTGGCCAGTCGAAAAAGAAACATCAAATCACCTATCTGGCGCATCAAGCCAAAGCCATGGAGGTCGAGCTCAAAAATAAATGGGCTCAAAATAAAATGACTCGACAGCAAACCCAATCCAAGTACGGATTTTAGCTAATGAGAGTGTAAAAAGTGAGTGTAAAATAATTCAGTTTTTGTCTATTTAATAAAGGTAATAGATAATTGTTGATGGGAGAGTCATTTTTTTATGTGGTAGCATTTTTTTTAATGTTGAATTTAGGTAAAAAAGAATTTTTAACCCAAAAAGACGAATTTTCAGCAAATAAAGAATTTTTACTCAAGAGAGAAATGAAAGTTTATTTCAATTGTTAAATTTTCATGTCAAAAGAGGAATGTTTTAACAAAAAATATGACTTCAGCAAAAAATTAATTTTGCCCACAAAAAAATGGATACCAAAGAGATGAATTTTCAAGTGAAAATATAAATCTTTTAAAAAATTATTTTTTTAGAAAGTGATTCAACCAAATATTAAAAAAAAAATTAGTTCAAAACTCAAGCACATAAGCGTAATTTGTAACCAAAAAGTTGCATTTTCATTAAAAAAATTAAATTTGTACTAAAACAGATGAATTTTTCTTAAACAAGAAAATTTGTTTGTAAAAAATTGAATTTTCAGTCCAAAAAGGCGTATTTTTAATTTAAAAAAAGGATGAATTTAATCAAATTTTTGAGTTCTCTACTAGATATTTGCATTTTTATAAAAAAAGAATGAATTTTCGATTTAAAGAAAAAAAATGTCAACAAAATAATTTAATTTTCAATCTAACAGTTGCATTTTTATCCGAGAAAGATGAAATTTCTCTTAACACGGACGAATTTCTGATCAAATTTTTTTCGAAATAGTTGAAAATTTTTATTTAAAAAAAATCCTAAAAAATAAGTTTCTACGCCACAAATTTAATTTTTAATTCAAAAAGACGAAATTTTTCAACTAAAAAGAATACATTTTTAACAAAATAGTTTAATTGTCGACCAATCAGTCGCATTTTTATCCAAGAAAGATGAAATTTCTCTTAAAACAGACGAATTTTTAATTTAAAAAGAAATTTAATGATTGACGTTTTATTCGGAAAATATTTCAGCTCTCTTTTCAAAACCAAAACATTAAATTTAAACAAACTTTAAATTTTCTACGAAATAGTTAATTTTCAACCAAAAAGTATGAATTTTTAACAAAATAGTTAAATTTTCAACCAAGCAGTTGCATTTTTGTTCAATAAAAATGAAAATTAGACTAAAACGGGTGAATTTTTAAATCAAAAATACAAATTTTCATCGAAAAATATTTCAATTGAATTTTTAACACAAAAATACAAATTTTAAAGAAAAAGTACATTTTCTAGGGAATAGTTTAATTTTCGACAAAAAAGTTTCATTTTCATAAAAAAAAATTAAATTTTTAATAAAACAGATGAATTTTTGTTAAAAAAGATTTGTTAAACAAGAAACTTTGTTCGTAAAAAATTGAATTTTCAGTTCTAAATGGCGAATTTTTAATCAAAAAGGATGACTAATAAAATTGTTGAGTTCTCTACCAAATATTTGCATTTCTATAAAAAAGATGAAATTTTTTAAATCAAAAATACAAATTTTCATCCAAAAATATTTCAATTGAATTTTTAACACAAAAATACAAATTTTAAAGGAAACTTCAATTTACTAGGAAATAGTTTAATTTTCGACAAAACAGATGCATTTTCAGAAAAAAAGATGAAATATTTTTTTACTAAGAAAATATAAACTTTTGAATTAAGGACAAATTTTCAGAAAAGTTTTCATCCAAAATAGATTTCACATGATTTATATGCCACAAAATATGAATCTTCAACGAAATAATAAAATTTATAACTAAAAAGACCATTTTTAGGAGAAAATTAAAATGAACAGATCAATTCAGTCACTTTTCTTTTAATAAATCAACTTGTATTCCTGGAAATATTTTAGAGTATTTTTTAAACATTCTCAGGAATTTTCAATAGATTTCAATAATTTCAAGCTTTCAAAAATTTCAAGGGATTAAAAATATTTTAGAAAACATGAAAAAATTTCAAAGGACTAGAAATAGTTTACGGTAATTTAAAATGTTTCTAGGAATGTTTAATAAATTTTAAATAACTAGAAGGATTTCAAAGAATTTGAAAAATTTTAGGGTATTGTTAAAGATTCAAATGAATCTTTAATACAAAAAGAAGAATTTTAAAACCAAACTAATGCATTTTTACACCACATAAATGAAATTTAAAACCAAGAAAATTCTTTTTTTTACTAAAAAAGGAGAAATTTCAACTAAAAATGGAAAAGTTACATTTCCAGTTTAAAAAATATATAATTTTTCACTAAACAGTTAAACTTTCAACCAAAGACATGCCTTTAATCAAAAAAATTAAGCAATGTAGTTTAATTTTCAACTAAAAATATAAATCTTTAAAAAAATATATTTTCTAAAAATGGTTGAATACTCAAGCAAAGAAGAATATTTTTTAACCAAAAAGTTGCATTTTCATCAATAAAAAAATGAAATTTTTACTAAAATAGATGAATTTTTAAATCAAAAAGATAAATTTTCGAAAAAGTAGTTGAATTTATTGATTTCTCTACCATATAGTTGCATTTTTACCCAGAAAAGATGAAATTTCTCTTAAAACAGATGAATTTTCTATTTTTTTAAAACAGCGAATTTTCTAAGAAACAGTTGAATTTTTATTTCAAAAAATATTCCAGTTGACTTTTCATAAACAAAATATGCATTTTGTTATAAAAAAATAAGTTTCTACGGAAAAAATTGAATTTTAAATTCAAACAGGCGAATTTTTAATAGAAAGAGAATTTTTTTTAAGTTTAACTTTCATCTAGAAAAGATTTCAGTTCTCTTTTCAACACAAAAATATTAAATTTAAACGAAATTAATTACTTTTCAACAAAATTGTTGAATTCTCTACCAAGTAGTTCAATTTTTATCCAAGAACCGTTTCTACGAAAAAAATTAATTTTAAATTCAAAAAGACGCAAATTTTTTAAACCATAGACTAAAAAAGATTAACTTGTAAATCAAAAAGACAAATTTTCAGAAAAAGTTTCATAAAAAAAGGAGTTGAGTTGATTCATCAGCAACAAAATATGAATTTTAAACAAAAGATTAATGTTCTTTGAAAGGAGCTGAATTTTTAAGAAAATTGTTAACTTTTCAACAAAATAATAAATATTATATCTAAAAAGATAATTTTCAAGGAATTTCAAAGATTTTCTTGAATTCTTTGAAATATTTTAGGGTAGTTTTAAATATTTTTAGGAATTTTGAATAGATTTCAATAATTTGAAGGGATTCCAGGGAATTTTCAAAAATTAAAAGGAATTTTTAAGAGCTCTAAAAAGTTTCAAAACATTTCAAAAATTTTTTAATATCTTCTGTAATTATACAAGATCAGGGAGAATTTTCAATAGATTTCAAAATTTTCAAGGCATTTCAAAGGATTTTATATATTTTACGGTATTTTAACAAAATACTTGAATTTTTAACTAAATAATTATATTTTTAACATAATAGTTGAATTTTATACTATGAAATGTATACAAAAAACCGAATTTTAAACCCAAATTGACGAATTTTCAAGAATTAAAGATTTTTCACTCAAGAAAGAAATGAAAGTTTATCTAAATTGTCGAAACTTGAAACAAAAAGACGAATTTTTTTTGCAAAAATTAAATATTCAAGCAAAAAAATATTTTTTAAGCAAAAAATTTATTTCACGCGAAACTGAGGTATTTTTAGCCATAAAAAATGAAAAAGGTACATTTATAGTTAAAAAATAATTTTTTAAACCATAAAAAAGGCTTTTCCACCAAATATGAATAATTTGTAACCAAAAAGTTGCATTTTCCTAAATAAAAAGAATGAAATTTTTACTAAAACAGATGAATTTTCAAATCAAAAAGATAAATTTACAAGAAAATAGTTGAATTCCTGTTAAAAAAAGGTTTCAGTTGCCTTTTAACGATCTAAATATGAATCTTTAAACAAGAAATAAGTTTTTACGAAAAAAATGGAATCTTTTTTTGTACAAATAGACGAATTTTTAACCAAAAAAGATGATTTTTTAAATAAAATTGTTGAATTCTTTACCATATATTCGCATTTTTATTTTAAAAAATATGAAATTTCTGCTAAAGCAGATGAATTTTTATTAAATTAAAAATAAATTTTAAATAGTCGAATTTTCATCCAAACAGATTCTAGTTGACTTTTGAAGATCAAAATATGAGTTTCTTAACCAAAAATAAGTTTCTACGCAAAAAAATAAATCTTCAATTAAAAAAAAAAACGATTTTTTTCAACCAAAAAGGATGCATTTTTTACAAAATATATGACTTTTCTAACAAATTGTTGCATTTATAACCAAGAAAAAGGAAATTTTTACTAAAACAGGAATTTTAAATAAAAAAAACGATTTTCATTTTATTTTTCAATAAAAAACTAGTAGAATTTTCAAACCAAAAGTATGAATTTCTAACAAAATAGTTTAATTTGCAACCAAAAAGTCCCATTTTTGTCCAAGAAATTAGACATATAAAATTTCTCTCAAAACACGTGAATTTTTAAGTAAAAAAAAAGTTAAATAATTGAATTTTATACAGAAAATATTTAAATTCTCTTTTCAACATAAAATTATTAAATTTAAACAAAAAGTGTAAATTTTCTACGTAATACTTACATTTTCAACAAAATTGTTGAATTTTCAACCGAAAAGTTGCAATTTTGTCCATGAAAAATGAAAATTCAACTAAAAAAGGTGAATTTTTAGTTCAAAAAAACAAATTTTCAAAAAAGATTTGAATTTTCATCCAACAAGACTTCAATTGAGTTTTCAACACAAAAATACGAATTTTAAACAAAAAGTAAATTTTCTAGGAAATATTTGAATGTAAAAAAAAACAGTTAAGTTTTTATCCAAGAAAGATGCAATATTTCCACTAAAAATTATAAACTTTTAAATCAAAGCCAAATGTTCAGAAAATTTTTTATAAAAAAAGAGTTAAATTGATTTATCACAAACAAAATATGAATTTTAAACAAAAGGTGAATGTTCGAGGAAAATAATAGAATTTGCAACCAAAAAGTATTTCTTTTTACCCAAAAATGTTCAATTTGTCACCAACTAACCAAAATTTATAACTAAAAAGATAATTTTTAGGAGAAAATTAAAAAATAAAATAAAAATAAAAAGATTACTTAGGATATTTTAAAAAATGGTAAAAAAACTTTCAAAAGCTTTAAAATTTTCAAGGGATTTCAAATGATTTGAAATATTTTACGTTATTTTCAAAGATTCCCAGGAATTTTGAATAAATTTCAGTATTTTGCAGAAATTCCAAAGGAATGGAAATATTTTAGGATATTTTTAAAAATTCCACGGAATTTTCAAGAGCTTTATAACATTTTAAGACATTTCATCAGATTTGAAGTTTTTTCTGGAATTATAAAAGATTCAGAGGAACTTTTTATACATTTCAAAAATTTAAAGGGCTTTGAAAGGATTTTAGGATATTTTTAAAAGAACTAAGGAATTCTCGATAGTTAAAAAACATGGAAAAATGTCAAAGGATTAGAAATAGTTTGCGCTAATTTTAAATATTTCTAGGAATTTTTAATAAATTTGAAAAAAATTTGAAAGATTTCAAAGAATTTCAAACATTTTAGGGTATTCTTAAAGATTCTAATGAATCTTTAGTAGATGTCAATAAATTGAAACGATTTTAGAGGTATTAAATATTTTCAATTTATATCTGAAGATCAAAGGAATTTTCTATTTAATAAAGGTAAAAGATAATTGTTGATGGCTTAATAATTTTTTATTTGCTGGCATTTTGTTTAATGTGGAATTTAGGTTAAAAATTGGAAAAGATTCGAATTCGAGAGGAATAAATATTTTGTTAGGAAAGATTTGGTGGCTTTTTAAACCCGTTTTATAAACAGAATGAATCAGTATTTCACAAATCTTTGGTATTTCAGCTACACAATTTTTAAATTGATTAATTTATTTTAGAGGAAGAAATTTATTTTCTACTATAAAATATGGTTTTTTAACAAAATACTTGAATTTTCAAAAAAAAAAATTAATTTTCAACATGCTAGTTAAATTTTTAATCTGAAAAGATAAATTCCCAACAAAAAACTGTCATAGTTTATATTTCAATTTAAAAATATGAAATTCATAAAAAATTCTTTCTTTAAACCAAACAACGAATTTTCAACGAATAACGATTTTTCACTCAAGAAAGAAATAATGGTTCATCTAAATTCTCGAACCTTTAAGCCAAAAGACGAAATTTTTCTAAAAAATTGGAATTTTCAAACAAAAAATGTGACTTTCGCAAAATAATAATTTTACACGAAACTTATGCATTTTTACCCAACAAAAATGGAATTTCAAACTAAGAAAATTATTTTTTAAACAGAAATTGAGAATTTTCAACTAAAAAAGATCAATCCTAAAAAATGGAAAAGCTAAAATTATATTTAAATAAAAAGAGGCTTTTTTTTACTAAACAGTTACATTTTTAACAATTTAGTTTAAGTTTTACCAAAGCAGCTGATTATAATTTCTACCAAAAAAGACGACTTCAAACTAAAAAAATATTAATTTTTAACAAAAAAGGCAGAAGTTAAATTTTAATTTAAGGTCATTAATTTTCTATAAAAAAGAAACGAATTTTTTACAAAACAAATTAATTTTCTACCAAAAAGTTTTTTTTTAACCAGAAAAGATGATTTTAAAAAATAGATCATTGTTCAAGCAAACAGTTGAATTTCCAATAAAAAATTTGACTTTATTATTATTTACTTATTATTATTTACTTTATTATTTTATGAACAAATAGTTGAATATCTAACCAAGAAGATTATTTTCTACCACAAAAAGACGATTTCAAACTAAAAAAAAATACTTTTTAACTGTTCAATTTTCTACCAAATAAAAAAAAATTTTCAACCAAAAAGATAAATTCTGAACACAGAAGATTAATTTTCTTTTGAAGCTGGATTTAAAAAAAACATAAATATTTAACCAAATAGTTGAATTTCTACGAAAAAGTTTAATTTTCTACAAGAAAAGGTGAATTTTTCACAAAGTATATACATTTGCAATCAACTAGTTTAATTTCTAAATAAATAGATAAGAAATAAATAATAAATTGTAATTTAATTTTATTAAACTGAGATAATATAAAAAATCCATACTGACATAAAAATATCTATTCAATTCAGCCAGCTCCGACAATTCCTCCACACAGACCGTAGATTTTTTCAATATAATATCGGGATGTATTTTTAACAAAATAATTGAATTTTTAATTAAAGAAGAAACATTTTCAACTAAATAGTTGAATTTTGAACTAAAAAAATTTAAATGTTCAACCAAAAATGGAATGTTAATATTTTTAGTCAAAACAATTAATTTAAAACCATATATAACAGTTTTCAACTAAAACCATGAATATTCAAATGAAATATTTGAATTTAAAAAAAAAATTAATTTGAACTAAAAAAGGTAAATCGTAAAACCAAAACTTAAATAATTAAATGTTTCGTTAACAAAATTAATTTTTAACAAAAAGTTTTTCAGTAAAAAAATTACTTCCAACAAAAAAAAGACTAACTTTCAACCAAAAAAAAACAAAGTTACATTGTCAAATAAAGTGACGAATTTTTAATGAAAATTGTAAATATTTAACTGGAATAGTTGCATTTTAAGCTGGAGAGATGAAGTTTGAACTAGAATCATTGAATTTTTTACCAAAGTGATTCATTTTCAACGAAGAAAATAAATTTCTACCCAAAAAGGCGAATTTAAAAAAAAAGATAATTTTTCCACTAAAAATTGAATAATTCAATTTTTAATTAAGAGATGAATGTTTAACCAAAGAAATTAATTTTTATCGAAAATTATGGAACATTCAACTGGAATAATGGTTACATTTTCAGTTAAAAATAAAATAATTTTCAACCAAAAAAGGAAAAAATTTTCAACAAAATAATTAAATTTTAGGCAAAAGAAAAATGTTTTTCATCCAAAGAACCAAGAAGTTTTCAATCAATTAGCTCATATTTCAACCAACAAAATTAATTTTAATCGAAAAACAAAAACAAAAATTTTATTTCCAATCTGAAAGATGAATTTTCATCTAAAATGATGAATATTTAACTGTAATACTGTAATTTTCGCCAAAAAGAATAATTTTTAATGAAGATTTACTTGAAAAGAAAAAGATACTTTTCTACAGAAAAATCAATTTTTAACCAAATATGTAGATTTTCAACAAAATAGTTGAATTTTCAATTAAAAGAAAGACATATTTTTATCCAAATTGTTAAATTTTGGACTAAATCAAATAATTTTTTAACCAAAAAGCAAGTAGTTCAATTTTTATTTAAGATAATTATTCTTCTATCAAAAACAAACGAATTTTTCACAAAACAGTTTAATTTTCACAAAACAGTTTAATTTTCAATAAAATAGTTGAATTTTCCACCAAATATGATTAATTCTTAACACAGAAGAGTATTATTTTTTTTAATGAATTTTAAACAAAAAATAAATCAATTTTTAACCAAAAGCTTGAATTTTCGAAAAAGTAGATCATTTTCCAATTAAATCGTTGAATTTCCTATTAAGAAAGTTAATTTTCAACCAAAAATGGCAAATTTAAACTAATAAAATAAAAAATAGATCAATGAATGGTAATAACGTTGGTTAATTTTTTTTAAATTAATTTTTTAATATTTTCTACCAGGAAAGACGGATTTTCGACAAAATACGTAATCTTATAAACAAATAGTTGAATTTTTAACCAAAAAGATTAATTTTCTACCAAAAAGACGATTTCAAATTTTAAAAAAAGATTAATTTGAAGTCGTCTTTTTGGTAGAAAATTATTTTAATTAGAAAAGAATTTTTCAAAAAACAGTTTAATTTTGTACCGAATAGTTGCAATTTTCTACCAAATAGTTAAATTTTCAACCAAAAATATTAATTTTCAACACAGAAACAGATGAAAAAATACATACATTTTTAACCAAATAGTTGAATTTTCTACCAAAAAGTTTAATTTTCTACAAGAAAAGGCAAGTTCTTCAAAAAGTACATAAATTTTGAAACAAATATTTTAATTTCTAAATAAATAAGAAAAATAAATACAAATTCAATGATACATTGTAATTTAATTTAATTAAACTGAGATACTATCAAAAATCTGCGACTATATATAAAGTAGAGATGACTTTTATAAATTTAACAACATTATTAAAATAATTAAAACTTGAATTTTACTGCGATCAAAAGTAACTTTCCGATTTTTTAATTAAAACCCCGGTCATTTCCCGATTATTTTCCTGTTAAGGCGCCACCCTGAGATAGGAATTAAAAAAAAACAGAATCCTAAA
>JAWWLR010000148.1:34516501-34537293 GCA_035041075.1 Acraspis erinacei | reverse complement strand
ATATAGAAAATCAATTTATATCCTACTTGGGATATTTGAATATCCCGGAAACGTCCCAGGGATATCCTGGATATCCCTGGGATATCCAAATGTCCGGCTTGCGGGATATCCGACGGGTTATCCCTGGGATATCCTTCGGATAACCTGGGAGATAAATGGGATCAAATGGGATATCCCGGTATATCCTATTGCGTGAGGGCGAATTGAAAATCGATCTTTTTTTAATAATTATAGAATGATAGAAAATTATTGTTCTTGGCTGAAAATTCAACTGTTTGGTTTAAACTATATTTCTTTGAATAAAAGTTTAACTATTTTGTTGAATGTTTAACTAATTTAATGAAAATTCATGTACATTGTTAATAAAAATTTAGCATATTAATTTTCTGGTTTGAAAATTTTTTTCTTTCTTCAGTTGAAAATTTAATTATTTCATTAAACGCTCCTTTGTTATGGAAAATTATTTTTTTAATAGAAAATTTGACTTCTATTTTCTGATAAAAATGTATCGCCTTATGTTGAAAATTCATCTTTTTGTCTGAAAATTCAACTATTTGAATGAAAATTCATATACTTTATTGAAAATTAATTTACTTCGTGGAACATTTATCGCTTTTAGTTGAAAATTCTTGTATTTTGTTCAAAATGCGTATTTTTTTTAATCTAATATGTATTCGGCTAAAAATTGATATTATCGCTAAACATTTGTTATTTTTGTTGAAATTTTTAATAATTTATTTAAAATATATTTATTTTGTCCAAAATTCATATTTGAGTAGAATAATATTCTTCTGGGTTGAAAATGTTTCTTTTTGGTTAGAACTATTTTGCTGAACATTTGTATCTTATTCAAAATAATTTTTTACCGAAAAATTCTCTATATCATTTTATGATGAAATTTTATCATTTTTAGTTGAAAATTCGTATCTTCTTTGTTAAAAATTCAACTATTTGATTGAAAAATAATGTATTTTGGTAAAAATTAATTTTATTGGCTGAAAACTAATCGTATTAATTTACCATCCAACCAAATCACGTCTTCGCTCTAAAGTACATTGCTTTCCCCTTTTACCGATTTTAAATAACTAAAATTCAAAAACGTTTTTGTTTGACAAAATAAATTAACCGTGGAAAATGTTTTGTTTTGACATTTTCAGAAAATAATCCGCTCTTAGAGTACTTTTCATTAAATCA
The DNA here is from genome assembly GCA_035041075.1 of Acraspis erinacei. NCBI lineage: Eukaryota > Metazoa > Arthropoda > Insecta > Hymenoptera > Cynipidae > Acraspis > Acraspis erinacei. The sequence goes on along the minus strand of JAWWLR010000148.1, from coordinate 34,536,099 downwards.
CTCTAAGATAAGAACTTTTAAATAATAATTAATATCGATTATGGTTGAAAATTTATCGTTTTTAACTTAAATTCATGTATGTTGTTGAAAATTCGTCTTTTTTATAGAAAATTATTCTTCTTGGTTCCAAATTCTTTTTTTGTGAATTCAACTATTGGGTTAAGAATTCCTTGTTTTGTTAAACATTAATTATTTTAGTAGAAAATTTGTTTCTTTGGTTAAAAAATTAAAAGTTCCTTTCTTGGGGTAAACTTTTTTACTATTTCGTTGTAAGTTAAACTAATTTATCAAAAATGTATGTATTTCGTTAATATGTATGTATTGTGTTCAAAATCTGCATTTTTTATAATCTTAATCTGTTTGATTAAAAATTCATGTTTTTGGTTGAAAATTCAACTATTTTTAAAAAAATTCATTTTTAAAGGTGTAAATATTTTGTTAAAAACTTTACTAATTTATTGAAAATTCATGTCTTTTGTTCAAAATTAATCTTTTTGCAGAAAATTTATTTTCTGGTTTGAAAATGTATCTTTGAGGTTGAAAATTCCGTTCTTTCATTGAAAATTCAACTATTTTGTTGAATATTCGTTTTTTATTCAAAATAATTTTTTTAACTTTTAAGTTGACTATTCTATTTTTTGTATGAGAATTTATTATTTTTAGTTGAAAATTCGTCTTTTTTGGTTGAAAATTCAAACATTTGTTTAAAAATTAATACATTTTTGTTGAAAATTAGTATTTTTTGGTAGAAAATCTTCCTGTTTAGTTGAAAGTGTAACTAATTGATTAAATTTTTGTTGTTGAAGATTCATCATTTTAGTTAAAAATTCACTTCTTTCGTTCAAAATTAATTTCCTATTTCAATTCCATTCTTGATTTAAAATTTATATATTTTTTTTTAATTAAACTGTTTTGTAGAAAATTCGTTGTTTTTTGGTTTAATATTTAACAAGTCTGTATAAATTGAAATATTATGTCAAATAATTTTTATTTGTATAATTTGTATTTGTATTTGCTTGAAAATTTAAATATTATTTTGTTGAAAATTCTTTTTTTTATTTTAAAAATTATTTCGTCTGAAAATTTAATAATTTGTTAAATTTTTATTTTATTTATATTTTTGGTCGAAAATGTATCCCTTTGGGTAAACATTAAACTATAATTATATCTTGACATTTTTCTTTTTTAGTTCAAACTTTATGCATTTTATAGGTTTATTTTGCTGTCCCGCATTTTTCCTAATTTACAAGTATCTGCGAGTCACAACAAAGGTTCAAGAGAACTATCCAACCAAATCTCGTCTCTGCCCTTAAGCACACTGCTGCCCCCTTTTACCGATTTTAAATAACTAAAATTCAAAAATAGTTTAGTTTAAACAAATAAAATAGGAAAAAATGGTTTATTTTGAAAATTTCTGTAATGAATCCGATTTTAAAGTATTCTATTGTAAATTATATAAAGATAAGCACCTTTAAATGAGAATTTAATGCGATCGATTTTTTTCCTCACTTGGAATAGCTGCTGCGAATATCTTCGCTGCGACCGTTATCGTCGGTTGCGCAAAACTCAAGTCTCAACGTGTTTTACTATTACAATTTCCCCGGCAGCCATTGTGAGCATATGACGCCGTCAGTTGCATTTGATATATTGACGTACGGTTGTTTTCTCAGCGATTAGTTTGCAATTAGCACATTAATAAACCTATGATTATTATCTAAACGAACCTCCCCGTGCTCGGAACATTTGCAATCGATCGGAGATTAGATTCTGCTAAAAATATCGTGAAATCATTGTTGTTTATGTGCAAGTGCTAGGCACTTCGCTCCAAAACTGGGCAAGAATAATCAGTGCCGAGTACTTTTTCGTCCAATTTCCAATTCCTGTCTCAAAATGAGTGAAGAGCAAATAAAGGAACAGACTCAGAATGTTGAGGTAAGAAAAGGGAACTTTTTAATCAATAATTATGGATTGAATAATTAATTTGATAGTGAGGACGAGGATGATTAAATAAACATTGCAAATTATGCGTGCCACTGTTTAAAAGGAGGGTTCATTTGTTATTCTGTTTAGAGGCTATTGTTGAAATTCAATCTGTTACGTCCATTATATCCTTCAAATTTTAATTCAAGAGTTTTCGATTGACCTTAACCTACAAATTGTCCCAAGTGAGCGAATCTCCGAAATTAAAATTGATCAGAATTTAATTTTGTTCTAAATGCTGATAAAGCATTAATTTAATTGAAATTCTAAAAGCAATTTAAATTTTCTGTTTATTATATTTATAATATATTCTCCTAAACGGGTGAACTAATTGACAAAAGAAAAATTGTATATCAAACGAAAAAATTATTCTTTTTCGTCTCATAAAAAGAAAAATATTTTTGATAACTTATGAAAAATAATATTCTTAGTCGCAAAATACTAACATATCAAATATTTGTTTAAGATTGTAAATCTTATTTTGTAAACAAAATGTTCACTGTGAGAAAGTTAAAAAATAATCGGTATCCGGTAAAAAAAATAAGTTAAATTATTTTTGATTAAAATAATCAATTTGCGATACAAAATTCTGGCATACCTTTCTATTTTTGAAATATTGTAAATAAGCTTTGAAATATAACTATTTTTTATTGATATATTTTTATTGTTTAAAAGAATTTTAATAGTTTTAATATTGTTTCAGTCTTAAATATTTAATTTTTAATCCATTCAATTTCAAATTTTTTAAATGAAGAAAAAGAATAATTATTTAATATTTAGCAATATTCGACTGCATTTAAGACGATGGAATTGAAACCATTTTTTTTTTAAATTAAACAATCGTGAACTGAAATTTTTGACGCAAAAAGTCTTGAATCGTTATTATTTCGAAGTGCTTTTAAACTTTGAGCGTTACAATTTTGATTAATCTTTTTCAAAAATGTTTAATTTGTAAGTGAAATTGTTGAATTTTGGTGTTTAATTAACAATTAAACACTTATTTTTTGTAGAAAAGATTTTAGTAATTTTTAGAGGTTTTAAAAGAATAAAGATTAATTTTAAACTTGAAATTATTTTTAAAAATTAAGAATTTTGGAAGGCTTAAAATAAGCAAAAACATTTTCTTAAGGTTCTTTGGAGAATGGAAAATAATTTTTCATTTTGGAAAATTTTCAGAGAATTTTCAAAAAGATTTCTAAATTTTTAAAAAGAATCTGGAAGATTTTAGGAATTTTTTTTTTAATTTGCAGGATTTTCTAAAAATGATAGGAAAAATTCGATTCATTTCAAAAAATATTTAGAAGTTCTAACAAAATTTTAAATATAAATAAATTTAAACCAACGTCTAGATTTCTCAAGGTTTTTAAATAAAATTTTGAAGCCTTTCAAGGATGTTTAAACTATTTAAAATTTGAAATAATATAATTTAAAAAGTTTAATGTGCACTGATTCTTTAATTTAGATTTTTGAAGCAAAAGCTTTTAATCTTCAATTACAAAAATTTATCATTCAAGAGTTTTCACGCTTTAATTTGTTGTTTATTTTTTATTACTTATCATGGAAAAAAGTTTAGCTTTAGAGTTCGAATTTTTTAATTTGACCGTTAATTTTTGTCTTGGATTAAAACGGCCATCCTGATTATTTTTTATTAAAACTATAAATTTTAGACGAAAAATACTAACATAAGAAATTGTTGAAGATTTTTAATCTTCTTCTAGAAGGAAAATTTGGTTGTTAAAAAGATTAAAAATTACAGATTTCCTATGAAAAATGTGAACATAACCTCAAATTGTTCCGCCGATTGAATTAAGTTTTTTTAAAGAATAATTTACCAAATATATAAATTATTTTACAGTTTTCGATGACTAATGTAATAAAAGATTTGATTAGTACCTTTTTTAAATTTTATAATTTTTTTAGATTAATTTTGTTTTGATTTGTAGAAGTTTCTGTAGTTTTGAAAACAGTAAAAAATAATTGAAATCATTAGAAGATTTAGAAAAGTTTAAAATGAAATGCACATTTTTAAAGATTTCGAACAAAAAATGAGATTCATGATTAAATTTCAGAGGATTTCTTTTTTTGAAAAGTCGATTCTAAAATAAAAATTAAATTAGAATTACAAAATTTTAAAAATTCTATTGTACTTAATAAATATTTTAAAGTATTCAAATAAATCAAAGTTTATTTGTCACTTCTGAACAAAATTTTCTTTATATTCCCAGAAAAATGTTGAAAGATTTTTTATTGTGAAAAATTAACTTCCGGATAATATTCTAAAAGATTTCAAAGTATTTCCAAAAAAGTTTCGATAAAGAATCTTTTGCTAACTTTCAAAAAGGAAAAACATTTAGAACGTTTATATATCTAAAAAGATTCCAAAACATGGTTAATTTGAAAATTATAAACAAATTTAGATCAATGTAGATTTTTTTTTGCAATTTTGGAGAAAAGCTTGTTAAGAATTTGGAAAGATTTTGAGAGAATTAAACAATATTCTCTAGATTGCTAGGAAAATAAGTTATTTTCTGGAAGATTATAGGTTTTTTTTTTTATTTTGCAGAATTAAAAAAATGGTCGTTTAAACAATTTTCAAGTTAAAAAAATGAACTAAAATTATACATTGTAAAGAAATTTAATTATTTTTAATGGATTCATGAAAAAAATGTCTTATCGTCATAATTATTTTCATTAAATTTAGCTTAAGATTTAATAGGAAAGGCTAAAAAATAAAAGTTGTTAAAAATGATTTATAAAATCAAGCGAGATATTTTAATATTAATTATAACTAGTTTTTGAAAAGAATTTCGATTTGAAAATATTTTCGTTAAAATTAGCCAATTTCTGATAAAAAAAATTTTAGCATACCCTACTATTATTCAATTATTGTCAATGTTGTCTGTAATCGAATGCATTTTTATTAATAATATAAAATTTAGACGAAAAACCTTAACATAACAAAGAATTGTTTAATATTGTAAATCTTCTTTTATAAGCAAAATTTTTATTGTTAAAGTGTTAAAAATAATCGATATCTGTTTCAAAAAAATGTTAACATTACTTTAAATTCTTCTAAACTTTTTAAAATACCATTTTTCGACGAAAAACAATAACATGGCCTAAAAAACAATTGCTCTAAGGTTTAAATCTTCTTTAGAATTTAGTTCTTTTATGAAATAACTGACTTCCTGTGAAAAACGTGAATATAACCTGAAACTGTTCAAAAACTGAACATTTTTTTCCGACCGTAATGCCTTTTATTTTTAAATTCAATTTTTCGTAGAAAACGCTTTTACAACCTAAAATTGTTTAAACAAAAATATGAACCTTTCAAATCTAATGACTTTTGTTTTAAAGTGTAAACATCCGGTAAAAAGCGCTAATAAGACCGAGAAACAGAAATTATTATATAAAATCATGCTGATTTTTCTTTAAAAAGTGCTAATTTCTGCTAAAAAATTAAATTAAATTAAATTTTTTTAGAAATTTGAAGTCGTATTCGAAACTTCACAATATTTTTAAATTTCTTTATAAAAATACTAATTTTCAGCGAAAATCACTAATATAAAACATGTATAATATTTCCATATAATCTTTTAATTTTCAAAATTGCTAATTTAATATTTTAAAAAACTCTTAAAGTCATTAATTAATCAAATTCATAATGATAAATAATTACAATGATTGCGAGATTTTCGAGACACCTTTACCCCTCTTTTTTTTAGGTATACATAAAAAAAGAATGGCTCATTTTTTAAATGTAAAAAACGAGTATTTCATTACTTGATTTAGAGAAAGGTCGTCCAGGAAAAACTGGGATTTCTTTACCAAGAAACCTTGGAAAAGACCTTGAATTTTGTTTTTAAGAATCGCTAGATAGACTGCCATTCTTTATGGTATTTTTTTTCCTATGTACTTTTTGTCCTCGCAGATGTCCACAAATGATATCGAGAAGTTGGAGGAAGCTAAATTAAAAGCGAAATTTCCCAATACCATGAACAGACCAATCAGTGGTCACTCTGCTTTTCTCCAGAAACGATTAGCCAAAGGGGTAAGCTTTTTTTTAATAAAAAAAATTATTTCAAAGCTTAAAAGTAAATAAAATTTTTATTTATTAAGTTGGAACCATAAATATTGTAAAATTTTATATCAGAAATGTAAGATTTCAGTAATTTTAAATATAAATGGTTCAACATTACTAATGCAAAATTGTATAATTTCAAATAGAACAATTTTGTTAGCAATTTCTTGATGTAAGTAGCAGGCCTCGGACTCATCGCACTATTTTACACTTTTTTCTTTGAGCGATTGCACTATTTTTCTACTATTTCGAGAAAAAAATGACAGCAAAGAGATTATTTTAATTTTCAACCATACAGATAAATTTGCAACACAGAAGATCAATTTTCCACATACAAAAATGGCAAATTCTCAACAAAATACATACATTTTTAACCCAAATAAAAAGATTTTTAACCGAATAGGTGAATTTTTAAAGAAGAAGATTAATTTTCTAGAAAAAATTCGAATTTATGTTTTAGTATTTTTTTATTATCACAGAGTTCAATTTTCGAACACAAAAATATGAATTTTCAAATAAATAGTTAACTTTTCAGTTTAAAAAATTAATTTTTAACCAAGAAAATAAAAATGTTGAACCAAATACTGAACTTTTCTACCAAATTATTAAATTTTCTAGTCGAAAATACCGCCAATCAGCTGAATTTTCAATAAAATGGATCAATCTTGAATGAAGAAAATTAATTTTAAACAAACAAAAACTACTTTTTAACTAAAATTATGGATCTTTGACGAGAAAAAAATTAACTTTATGAAAGTCTTAACCAAGAAGTTGATATTTCAACAAAAAAAGTTTTAATTTAAAATTAAAAAAAAATGATTTAACCAACAAAAAACGGATTTCCAACAAAATATTTGAATCCTCCACTAAAACAGATTAATTTTCATCTAAATAATAAAATTTTTAACAAAAAAAACATGAATTCTTAACCAAAAATTTAATAGCAGACTTTCCAAAAAAATATTTCAATTTTCAGTTAAGAAGATTAATTTTAAACGGCAGCAAAAGCTAATTTTTAACTAAAAATATGAGTCTTCAATGAAAAAAAAAAAACTGTTAAGAAAGTTTTAGCCAAGTAGTTGAATATTCAATGAAAAATCTAATAGCTGATATGTCGACAACAAATAAACTAAAAAACTGATTAATTTTCAACCAAACAGTTGCAGTTTTAATGAAAAAAAATGGATTTTTAAGAAAAAAAATATAAATTTTCAACAAAATAGTTCAATTTTTAATAAAAATTTTGAATTGCCAACAAAGTAATTCCATTTTAAAGTAAAAAATAAAATTTTCAACAAAAAAAAGATTAATTATTATCTAAAAATTTAATAGTAGACTTCAACCAAGACGTTTGGACAAAAATATCGAATTTTCAATCAAATAAATCAAGTTGCAGCTAATAAAATTAATTTTAAACAAAAACGAATTATTTTTTTCTAAAATTATGAACTTTCAACAAAAAACGGATTTTTAACCAAATATTTGAATCCTCAACTAAAAGAGATTAATTTTTAACTAAAAAATTGCATTTTTAACAAAATAGTTCAATTTTAAATCAAGAAATATGACTTTGTTTTTAAATTGATTTTTCAACAAAATAATTCAATTTTGAACCAAATAATAAAATTAAAAAAAAAGAATTCTTAACCAAAAATGTAATTGTAAACTGCAACAAAATAATTCAATTTTCAGTTAAGAAAATTAATTTCAAACTATAAAAAAAACGAATTTTTAACGAAAAAAAATTAAATTTTAAGAAAGTTTTAACCAAGGACTTGAATTTCAAACTTAAGAAGGTGAATTTTTAACGATAAATCTAATAGATGATATGTCACCAAAAAAAAGCATATTATTTTAAAATAAAAAGAGGATTAGCCATAAAAAAAATTTTCTAAAATTTTCTACAAAAAAAAATTCAATTTTGAACTAAATAATCAAATTTGTAACAAAAAAAGGTGAATTCTTAGCCTTAAATTTAATAATTTAATAAACAAAAATATATTCTTGGAACATTAATTAATTTAGAATTAAAATTAATAATTAACCAAGGAGTTTAATTTTGCACTTGAAAAGCTGAATTTTCAAACAAAAAGTTGTATTTTTAACCAATAAATTGATTCTCAACTAAGAAAAAATGAATTTTCAAGCATGAAGTATGGCTTTTTAACAAAATTGTTAAATTTTAAACAAAATAATTCAATTTTTGAGCAAATAATACAGTTTTTAACAAAGCAGATGAATTCTGTACTAAAAGTTAGTTTAGTGAATTTATTTTTTTATATCATTCAGTTTAGAATGCGTAATTCGAAAATATTTCAGTTAAAAAATGTTCCATTTTAAATTTTAAGCGTGCATGTTAATTTAAAGAATTTTAAAGTGCAGTTTTAAGGACTTAAACAATTAAAAATTAGAGGCTTTTGAAATCGAGGATTTTTGCTAAAAATATTTTTATTTTATCAACTGTGAATCATTTCAGAATTTAAAATTTCCAGATTTTAACATTAAAAATTCTAAGTCTTAAATCATCCATTTCTAAACCACTCAATTTAAAAAATGTTAATTAAGAATCAGAAAAATTTATTCATATTTAGAAATATCTGACTGTTTATTTAAAATCCGTAATTATAAATTAAACATTCAAAACTAAACCTTGAAAATTCGAGTAGCTTTCAGACATATTTAGTAGTTTTGAAAAAATTGACTTAAAACCGAATTTTATAGATTTTTGCAGATTTCGAACAATAAAAAGTTAGAAGCTTTTTAAAAAGTTTTAAAGGCTTCAGAAGAATAAAAAACATTTACTATGAAAATTGAAAATGATTTTGTATTTCGAAAAATTATTTCTAAAATAATATTTTTTTTTTAATTCACAAAGTTATAAAAAATGAATGAGGAAGATTTTGAGATTTAATAAATTTGGCAGGATTTAAAAGAAATTATTAGGAAACATTCGAAACATTTTAAAATATGTTTAGAAGTTCTGAAAAAATTAAAAAAAAAAAGTGAAACAACATGTAAATGTTTGAAGATTTTGAAATAAAGTTTTGAACCATTTTAAGGATTTTTTAAATTATTTAAAATAAAAATAATTGAACTTTTAATTTAACAAATGTTCAGCTTATAAAAAAAATGTATAAAAAATAAATAAATAGAAAAAATGTAATAATTTAAAGCTTGAAATAATGTCAATTAATTTAAACGAAGTGTGTAAAAATTTTTTGCAGAACTTCTAAATATATTTTAAAATGAAGATAATTCTTCCTATAATTTTGGAAATGTCTTAAAATCTTTTTAAATATTCTGTTAAAATAATTTTTCAATTTTCCTAGGAATATTAAGAAAATGTTTTTATTCTTTTGAAGCCTTGTACAATTCTTAAAAAGCTTTACATTTTTTTTATGAAATCTGCAAAAATCTACCTTTTGTTTTAAGTTAGGTTATGGGTATTTGCACTGAAATTTCGGTATCAATAGTCTAAATTAATTTGTAATCTTTTTAAAAATTCTAAATATCTCTTGAAATTATTCTTATTTTTTCTGCAAAAAAGAAGTGTTGAATTGTTACATAAATCCAAATTTGAAGTAAATTTAATTAATTTTAAAAGTTATGTAGAAATTCTGAAAAAATTTCAAAAGTAATTTTAAATTTTAAAAAGTGGAAAACAACTTCAAGATTTCTCAAGATTTTCAAACAAAATTGTCAAGATTTTCAAGGATTATTTTCAAATAAAAAAGAAGATTTCACCTAGAAAAAAATTCAACAAAATACATGATTCTTCTACCAAAAAGAGATTAATTTCCAACCAAACAGTTGCTTTTTCAACAAGAAAAATTGATTTTTAACCGAAAAAGACGAATTTTCAACAAAATAAATTCAATTTTCAACCAAGAATCATGAATTTTAAAAAAATCGTTAAATTTTCTACAAAATCATTCAATTTTGAACTAAATAATAATAATAATAACATTTGTAAAAAAAGGTGAATTCTTAGCGAAAAATTGAATACTAGACTTTTCACCCTAAAAATATGACTTTGGACAAAATTGTCGAATTTTCAATCAAACAATTCAGTTTTCGGTTAAGAAAATTAATTTTAAACAACAAAGTTAGTGTTTTATCTAAAATTAAGGACCTTCAACAAAATAAAATAGCTATTGTTATTATTATATAAAATTAATTTAAATTTAAAAATAATGTTATAAGTTTAAATAATTTAAAATTATTATTTATAGTTATTTTTAATAAATACATAAAAATGTTGTTGAAAAATTAGTTAATTTAGAATTAAAATTAATTATTAACCAAAGAGTTTAATTTTGAACGCTTATTTTTTCTACAAATAATAAATGTTCAATTGTTACTTGTAAATCCAGATTTGAAGGAAATTAGTTTAAACTCGCAGGATTTTCTACAAGTTGTAGGAAAAATTTAATTAATTTTAAAAGTTATGTAGAAATTCTGATAAAATTTCAAAAAAAATTTTAAACTTGAAAAAATTTAAAACAATTTCTAGATTTCGCAAGATTTTCAAACAAAATTTTCAAGCTTTTCAAGGATTATTTTCAAATAAAAAAGAAGATTTCACCTAGAAAAAAATGTTCAACAAAATACTTGAATCTTCTACCAAAACATATTAATTTCCAACCAAACAGTTGCTTTTTTAACAAGAAAAATTTATTTTTAACCGAAAAAGACGAATTTTCAAAATAATAATTTCAGTTTTCAACCAAGAAGCATGCATTTTTAACAAAATAATTCAATTTTGAAACAAATAATAAAATTTGTAACAAAAAAAAAAAGATGAATTCTTTAGCGAAAAATGTAATACTAGACTTTTCACCCTAAAAATATGAATTTGGACAAAATTGTCGAATTTTCAATCAAACAATTCAGTTTTCGGTTAAGAAAATTAATTTTAAACAACGAAGCTAGTGTTTTATCTAAAATTACGGACCTTCGACAAAATAAAAGAACTATTGTTTTTTTTCTATAAAATTCATTTGAATTTAAAAATAATTTTCTAAGTTTAAATGATTTAAAATAATTACTTATAGTTATTTTTAATAAATAAATAAAAATTTTGTTGAAACATTATTTAATTTAGAATTAAAATTAACAATTAACCAAGCAGTTTAATTTTTTCTACAAATAATAAGTGTTCAATTGTTATTTATAAATCCAAATTATGTAGAAGTTCTGAAAAAATTGAAAAAAAATTTAAATTAAAAAATGTAACCGTGGATTTATATTTTTGGAACCTAATCTAAATTTCTGATCTGCATAATTTATAAATGTTAACAATTCTGAATTTTGCAGTTCTTTAATTTGTTGTTTATTTTTTCTTCCTTTAAATGAAAAAACGTTTAGTATAGATTTCGATTTTTTAAGTTTTATTGACCGGAAAAAATGTTTGCGAACCGGGATTTTTTTCTTCAATTAAAACGGTCACCCTGGACTATTTTTTCAAAATTTATGACAATATTTACACTGTTCTGAATCTCGGAAGTGAGTCCGAGGCCTGAGATAAAAATCTCAAAAACGAAAAAAATACCATAAACCTTGAAACTTTTAGCAAAAGTATTTCGACTCTGGAGATTACCAAATGGCAAAGCAAAAGTCAGCAGCCAAGCCAAAACCAACTGGAGTTTTGCCAACGGGTGATGCAATCCCAACGCCTGAATCAGTACCTCAGCGAAAAACATCAATTATCCAGCAAAAATTCAACTCTTCGACGGCATCTTAAGCTAATTTAATCTCTATTTATTTATGATTATATCCGGTTGCGTTGTGAATAAGATGATGCCCAGTGCTGGGATGAAGTTTTCGATGGTGCAACAAGATCATCGCATGATTTTACGTGTGGCACGGATTTTTTTTTACAGAACTCACAATGCGCTAATTTAGTCTGTTAACAAATAGCGCTTTACTTTACGTTCTAAGATTCATTATTTTCTTTTTGATTTTCAAGTTATTTTAGCAGCCGAACGAAGTCGAATTCCGGACGTCATTTCATATGCGATGAGACAGTCTTACAGCGTGTCTACTCACCTGGAAAACCTGGAATTGGCAGGGAATTTTTATATACCGTGAAAAGCCTGGACATTTCGTGGATTTTTCTTTTTTTAATCTCGGGAAATTTTTTCGAGAATATGCTCTTAAATTTTTTTATTTCGTAATATAATAATTAAAAATAGAATGTTTTTTTCTTTTACAAAAGTAGCAGTATGTTACTGGATTGAACTATTCTTTGGAAAATTTGTCTTTTCGGATTGAAAATTAAATTCTTTGTTTGAAAATTGTCGAGAATTTGAACTGTTTTGAAGAAAATTCGTATTTTTTCTTTTTTGTTAAAAATTTCAGTTTTTCCTTTGAAAATTGAATTGTTTTGTGAAAAAATGGACTTTTTAACTTGAAAATTCAACAGTTTGGTTTACATTTTTTCTCTTTCTTTCTTGAAAAACTTTTCTTGGCAGAAAATTCATCTGTTTTGGTACAAATTTAATATTTTTTGGGTAAAAATGTATCTGTTTTCATTGAAGATTCATCATTTTAGTTGGAAATTCGTATCTTTTTTATGAAAATTAATTTTTTTAACTAAAAATTTAGCTATTCTTTGGTTTTTTGGTCGAAAATTTATATTTTTAAACGAAAATTGAAATTTTTGTTTGAAAATTCGTGTGTTTTGTTAAAAATTCAATGTTTTGCTTAAAAATTCTTCTCTCTCTAGACTCAAAAATCTTTTTTAGCTGAAAATTCTTATTTTTTAGTTGAATTCAACTCTTCTTCTTATATTTAAAATCAAGACCTTTTCAGGTAGAAAATTTAACAATTTGGTTTATGTTTTTTCTCTTTCTTTCTTGAAAAACTTTTCTTGGCAGAAAATTAACCTTTTTCTTTAAACTTCGTATTTAATTTGAAAACCATCTGTTTTGATAGAAATTTAATATTTTTTTAGTAAAAATGTATCTGTTTTTATTGAAGATTCATCATTTTAGTTGAAAATTCATCTCTTTCGCTGAAAATTGAACTATTTTGATGGAAATTCGTATATTTTTTGATGAAAATTAATTTTTTTAACTGAAAATTTCTATTTTTTAAATAAAAATTGAAATTTTTGCTTGAAAAATCGCGTATTTTGTTAAAAATGCAATGTTTTACTTAAAAATTCCACACTTTCATTAAAATTTCTTCGCTCTCTTGACTTAAAAATCTTTTTTACATGAAAATTCGTATTTTTTTGTTGAAAATTCAACAATTTGATTTAAAATTTTCTCTTTCTTGTCTGAAAAATAGTCGAAAATTAACATTTTGGTTGAAAGTTAATATTTAATTTAAAGATTCATCTATTTTTCTAGAAATTTAATCTTTTCTTAGTAGTTATTCTATTTTTTGAATCGAAAATGTATATTTTTAAATGAAAATTAAAATGCTTGCTTCAAAATTCGTGTATTTTGTTAAAAAAATTCAGCGGTTTGATTACATTTTTTTCTCTTTCTAGACTGAAAAATCTTTTATAGTTGAAAATTCGAATTTTTTGGCTGAATTCAAATCTTTTTTTTTTAATTGAAGATCTTTTTTGTTTGAAAAATTAACTGCTTTGTAAAAAAATAATTTTTTAAATTTAAACTTTCATCATTTTAATTAGAAATGTATAACTTTCCTTGAAAATTAAACCATTTTGTTGAAAATTCTTTTTTATATTGGCTAATAAATAATTTTAAAAATTTATCTATTGAATTTTTGGTTGAAAATTCATCCTTTTTGCTACGAAATTAAGTTTCTCGATTGGAAATTCAGTTTTTGCTTAAAAATTCAACAGTTTTGTTAACAAAAATTTCTCTCTTGACTGGAAAATGCTTTTTCGTTGATATTTTTTGGTTGAAATTTCAACTATCGTTTTTTTTTTTTTAGAATTAATCTTTTTGGGTTAAGATTCATCATTTTCATTGAAAATTCTTCCCTTTGGTTGAAAATGTATTCTTTGAACTATCTTCTTGAAAAATTCGTTTTTTCGGGGGGTTGAAAATTAATTTTTAGTACTGAAAATGGAACTATTCAATTTGTGGTTGAAAAATTAATTTTCTTAAAATAAAGATTTATATATTTTATTTAAAATCTAACTTTTTTAACTGAATTTTAGGTGTAGAAATATAAAATAAAATTTTCTTTTAATTATTATACAAGTTCATGAACTTCTGGCAGAAATAAATAGTAAGCAAAAAAAAAAATTCAAGAAAATAGTTGCATTTTCAAACATAAAGACGAATACTAGAATGATGAATCTGCAGGCAAATAATTTATTTTTAACCCCAACAAAAAAATTCAACAAGAAGAAACGAATTTTCAACAAAAGTACTATCATTTTCAATCAAGGAAATAAATATTCAACTGGAATAGTTTAATTTTCGGTTAAAAATTTTAATTTTCAATTTAAAAGATTAATTTTTAAGAAAAATTAATCATCTTAGTTGCAAATTGAACTATTTTATTGAAAATTCTTTTTTAACTTGATTAATAATTAATTTATCATATAATTAAACATATTAATTAAATCAAATTTAATTTTTCAAGTGAAGAAAATGTTATTTAATTTTACATTTTAAAAAAACTGAAAAAGAAAATTATTTATAATAATAAACTTGTGAAATTGTCAGGTAATTTTTTTCCAGGTTTTGAGTAGACACCCTGTTTTAGAAGTGCATGAAAGTTTAATTAATCCCACTGTAAGTGTAATATAATTATTAATGATCAATATGAAATTATTCCGTCACATGAAATTCGTCGAGAGAAATCGTGCAACGTCCGTGGAAATTCCGGGACAGAAAGTTACATTTGCTGCCATTTTACAATATTCACTAGCCTTCAATTTAAGAGTTACGAATACGGTTAAATATTCGCTTGAAAAAATTTCGATACAAAAAAATGTAGACCTCATTGGTTAGGCCTTTGACGAAGTCACTTTTTTAATTTTAATTTTAATTTTGAGTATCATTTTTGTTATTTAGTCTTGGACAACCAATTAAATTTGAACAATTACATTGAGCTACATAAAAAGGCTGAGAGGCTATTCGTACGGTCATCCGTACTCATGTCAGTTTTACAAAATGCCAGCCGTACGAATAGGCACTTGGATATAGAAAAAAAAGGCAGAAGCAAATAATTTATCACTGATAAATGGTACAATTGTACTTTTGTGAATGCAATAGAGAATCAACGAAACTAGGAAGGATTCACAGATCTGCATTTGAAAAGTTGCTGTGATGTGCTTATAATTAGTGAAACTATTTTTTTATATGAATTAGAGCGTCGAAAATATTCGCGTGTTGTTCGACAGATCGAGTAAATCTATTATTGTAGTATAACGTTTCAATTGTAAAGTAAAATACAAATGCCTCTTTAACTGAAGAAAATTGCGTTCCAGAGTTATTCAAGAAAAACTTCTCAAACCATATTTTTTAACTGAGATAAGATTTTTATTTTGAATAAAAAATTTTAATTTATTAAAAAATGACGAATTTCAACAAAATAGTTATATTTTCAACCAGAGAAGTTTATTTACTAACGAAAAAGGTTAATAATCAACAAAATACATGAATTTTTAACCATGTACTTGAATTTTAAACTAAAAAAAATTTTAATTTTCAACGAGATAATTGCATTTTCAAAAAAAATAGAAGAATTTTTAATGGAACGAGATGATTTAAAAAAAAATTAATTCAGTTCGTATTTAATTGAAAAAAACAGATATTAAAATTGTGAATACAGAAGTTTAAATACGAATTTTCCAAAAAAAAATTTCCATTTAGGAGAATTTTTTTCAATAAAAATAAATAAATTTTCTACAGGACAATTTTTTATTAAATAGTACATTTTTATATCGAATTATTCAATTTACAAGAACAAAAAAAGGAAATTTTAATAAATTTATTTTGCTTTCAACAATAATAGTTGAATTTTCAAACAAATATTTAAAATTCTCATCCAAAAATATGAATTTTTAACCACTTTTGAATAAATAACTTAATTTTTAAACAAAAAAAGCTAAATTTCTGGTCACTAAAAATGGAGAAGTTAAATTTTTAACCAGACAATTGCATTTTTACCAAAAAAAAGAGCTTTCTAAAAAAAACAGTTGAGTTTTCGACCAAGAAAATTAATTTTCAATTTAAAAAAAAAACTAATTTCCTACAAAGCAGTTGAATTTTGTACCACAAAGCTGAATTTTCTACAAAAGTTAATTTTGAACCAATCCGTTGAATTTCCAACAAAATCTTCAAATTTCACTTTAAAAATTTAATTTTTAAGAAAATTTTAAAACTTTTAAACTTCAAGGTGTTCAATTTTTATTCTAAAAATATCAATTTTCATTTAATGGTTTTAAAATAATTAATAAACAATAATAATCGAATTTAAATTAGCGTTTTTAATATTTCTCAAAAATAAATCATTTCTTAATATTTTCTATTACTATATTTGATCAAATATAAAAGTGCAGATAATTATTTATGGTTACATTTAAAATCTATTTCAAAACTACATCAATTTGAATATTTATTTGTTATTTAGGTAAAATTGATGTCTTTATTAACAAAAATCATGAATTTTTAACCGAACAGTTTTATTTTTAACTAAAAAAAAATCAGTTTGAACCAAATTTATGAATTTTTAAATAAAAAGGATCAATTTTCAACCGCAAATGGAATGGTTAAATTTTCAGTAAAAAAAATATATTTTCCAACGTAAAAATAAAAAACCAGTGTTTTTAAACCAGAAAGATGAATTTTTTAACAAAGAGTTTAAATTTCAAAAAAGTAGTTTTATTTTGAATTAAAAATATGAATTTTAAACTAGAATTATGAATATTTAACTGGAATACCTGAATTTTCTATCAAAGAAATTAATTTTCAAACAAGATGAATTTTGAATAAAAAAGTTTTAATTGTTTGCTTAATTTAATTAATTAATTAATCGTTATTTCATCATTTATTATTATTATATTAAAATAATTTATTTTTGAAACAAATAATAACATTTGCATAAAAAAGATGAATTCTTAACATAAAAACATAATAAATTAAATATATAAAAATACTTTATAAATTTATTATAAATTATATTATAATTATAAAATAAAATAAATTTAGTCGAATTTTGTCGGTACACACACTTCATTTACATTATTTTATATAATTGTAAGTTCTAAATTAATTTTAAACCTTTTTGAAAATTCTAAATATCTCTTGAAATTACTTTTTCTATAAGTTGTAGGAAAATTTTAAAACAACTTCTAAATTAGTCGAATTAGATTTAGTTTAGTTATTTTGAAATAAAATTTTGCACCATTTTAAGGTTTTAACCATTTTTAAATTTATTTAAAAAGTTATGTTTTGTAGATAATTTAACTCTTCTAACTATTGTATTTTTTGAAATAAAAATTCGTTTTTTTTTGTATAGAAAACTATTTTTTTTAAACCAAGTAGTTCTATTTTCAAATAAAATAAAAAAATTTAGCCCGAACAAGGAGATGAATTTTCTATAACTAACAAAGACCAATTTTTAACTAAATAGTTCAATTTCTAACTAAAAGAAAAATTAAACTAAAAGCAAATAGTTAAATCTTCAGTAAGAAAAATTAATTTTCAACTACAATGTTGAATTTTAAATGGGAATAATTGAACTTTAAACTAAAAAGATGAATTTTTAACCAAGAGGATTAATTTCTACAAAAAATGACAAATATTCAACAAAATACATGCATTTTCAACTAAAAAAGAGAAATTGAATAGGTAAATTTTCAGTTTAAAGGATTAATTTTAAACCAAAGAGATGAATTTTTCAGCAAAAATTATGAACTAAGAATTAAAATGAATGAATAAAATTAAGAATAAATTAATTTTCAACCAAAAAATACGAATTTTCAACTAAAAAATATAATTTTTTAACCAATGACTGAAGTTAAATTTTTAGTTATAAAAATTATTGGCCAGCCAAAAAGATGAATTTTTTACTAAAATGATGAAATGTTTAACTGAAATAGTTACATTTTCAGTTTAAAAAATAATAATTTTCAACCAAAAGAACAACTCATTTTTAAAAAATAGCTAAAAGATTAAACTGGAAAAGTTAAATAGTACAATACAAATTAATTTTAAGAGAAGTTTAAAAACGAATTTTCAACAAATTAGCTGATTTTTTCAGCTAAAGAAATAAATTTTCAATTAAGATGATACTTCTTCAATCAAAAAAAATACTTTTTAACAAGAGTTTCACTTTCAACCAAGTAATTAAATTTTTCTTCCAAAAATGGTAAATTTGGAACGAAAAATGTAGTCTTATAATTTGAACAATTTTTTTTTATTAAAAAACGGGTATATTCTCCCAAAAAATAACTAATTTTCAAAATTAGTTGGATTTCCAATTAAGAATCATTTGTTAATCAAGAGAGAGAGAAAAAATTTCCAAAAAGCTTTTGAATCTTCAGATGATTTTTCAACGAAGAAACAACATATATATATAATAACAAAATACATCCATTTTCAACCAGATATTTGATTTTTCAACTAAAAGCTATCCACTTTCAACCCAAAGTAAAATGGTTACATTTTCAGTTAAAAAAAATTATTTTAAAAAAAAGGGCGTTTAACATTTTCGTTGTTATTTAATTTTATATAGAAATTTAAAAAAATGCCCTGACTTTTCCAAATTTTTCGAGGTATATAAAAGTTCCCTGACAACTTTAGGTTTTCCAGATTTTGATTGATTTCATATATTTGATTTTTAAACTAAAAATGATCCAATTACAAAAAAATAGAATAGTTACATTTTCACTTAAAAAAATTAATTAAATTTTCATTTTTATTCAATGTTGTATAGAATTTTTTTAAATCCCTGCAAATTACAGGTTTTCTCGGTTTTTATGGATTTCAAATATTTGATTTTTCAATTTAAAAGGATCCACTTAAAAAAAATAGAATAGTTAAATTTTGAGTTTAAAAATTAATTTTAAATAAAAAAGGATGTTTAAAATTTTCACTGTTATTCAATTTTTTATAGTAAATAAAAAAAACTCCCTGGAGATTCCAGGTTTTACCGGTTTTAATTGATACCATATATTTGATTTTTCAATTAAAAAGTATCCATTTTCAACAAAAAATTGAATTTTGACTAATTTTGACTAAAAAATTAATTTTAAAGAAAAAAGTATGTTTAACATTTTCATTGTTATTTAATTTTATATAGTAATCTAAAAAACTCTCTGACTCAGATTTTCCAGGTATATAAATATTCCCCGACAATTCCAGGTTTTGATTGATTCTAGCTATTTTATTTTTTAACTAAAAACGATCCATTTTCAACAAAAAATAGAATAGTTACATTTTCACTTGAGAAAATTAATTAAAAAAAAGAAAAGAA
Source organism: Acraspis erinacei (assembly GCA_035041075.1). Classification (NCBI taxonomy): domain Eukaryota; kingdom Metazoa; phylum Arthropoda; class Insecta; order Hymenoptera; family Cynipidae; genus Acraspis; species Acraspis erinacei. The sequence goes on along the minus strand of JAWWLR010000148.1, from coordinate 34,516,625 downwards.
TGTTTAACATTTTTCAATTAAAAAGGATCCATTTTCAAAAAAAATAGAATAGTTACATTTTCATTAAAAAAAAAAGAAAATAATGTTTAACATGTTTATTGTTATTCAATTTTATATAGTTATT
>JAWWLR010000148.1:34476367-34503789 GCA_035041075.1 Acraspis erinacei | reverse complement strand
CTCTTAAAATTACTCAAATTTTTTATAAAAATACAATATTTCGCTTAAAAATTAAAATTTTTTTTAATAGACCAATAAAAATTGTAACGTTAAATTTTTAAAATCTCTTCGAAATTCTAGAGATTCAAAGCTTTCTATGTAAAAAAATTCAATTTCAAATTGTTTACTGGTAAAAACCACAAAATTCAGAAAATTCTCCACGTCAACTAATTCTAAGAATTATAATTTCGTTGTAAAATTCCCTGCTTAATTCATAATTTTAATTTTTTCGAAAATACCTCGTTTCAACACAAAATAATAATTTTGTTTGAAAAATTGTAAAATTCTCTGTTCCAATTCATGATTTTAATTTTTTTATATATCCCGTTTCAACTTAGAATTAAAATTAATTCTATTAAAAAATTCCCTGTTCCAGCTCGGAATTTATTTAAATTTAAACATTCGCTGTGCCAAAAAAAATTATAATTCTTTTGGATAAAAGATTGAAAGAGATTCAAAATTCCCTGTTCAAATTAAAAGTTCAATTATTTCAATTTTAAATAGTTAAAAAAAAATTTTCAAGACCTTGAAACATCTTTTAAAATTATTCGAATTTGAAATAATCTTTTAAAATAAAAAAATCATTTTCAATTTTCCTAGAAATGTTATTATTCTTTTAAAGCCTGTTTAAATTTTAAAAAGCTTCGAAGTTTTTTCATCGAAATCTTCCAAAATGTACATTTTGTTTTAAATTAGACCCGGGGTCTATTTGCACAAAAATGTTGGAATAATTTAGACTGAAATTTTGTAATAAAAGCCTTAAATTATAAATATATTATTGTGAAATTTTTTAAAAATTATAAATATATATTATTTTGAAATTATTTTAAAATTCAAAATAGTTTATAAAGTTTCAATAGGGTGCTTACATTTGTTTAATACTTTCCAATTTAAACAGTTTAATTTTTAACTTTAAAATATGGAATTTCTAAAATTGTGAAAAATTATTATTCAGTTTTTTAAATCTAAAAGTACAATTCAATTTTAAAAATCATTGATTAAATTATAGTCACAGCCGATCTTCGATTTTAAACGCCTCTAATTTTTAATCGTTTAAGTCTTGAAAACTGCATTTTCAAATTCTTTTAATTCAAATAATGTATGCTTAAAAATCTAAAATAGAAATTTTTTAAAAAGCAAGATTATCGAATTACGCATTATAAACTGAATGATATCATAATTGAAAAATATCACAATTTAACTAATTATTTTAAAAAACGGTTGAAATAAAAGTTGGATGGATTTTCTTTATAAAAATTTGTAAAATTCCCGGTCAAAAAATAAATTCCCGGTTTCCTGATCCAGCGGCCACCCTGTCAACACCTAAATCTTCAACCAAAAAATATTATTTAGGTAAAGATAAATTTTCAACCAAAAATGGAATAAGTAGATTTGTAGTTACAAAAAAAATTTGAATGAAAAAAATGAAGTAATTTTCAAATATATGAATTTTCAAACAAATATTTAAATTATTAAAGGAATTTCCAACGTAAGCAATGAATTTTCGACCAAACATTTGAACTAGTCAGCAAGAAGATAAATATTCTACCACAAAACACGAATTTTTAGCTAACAATGATAAATTTGTAAAAAAAACATAGAATATTTAAGTTTTTAGATAATTTTTCAACAAAACAGATTAATTTTTTGCCGAAAAATACCCATGAATCTTTAGAAAACTTTTGAATTCTCTTGAAACTTTTAAAAGTTCGTAAAACGCTTCTAAATTCTGTTTCGAAACCTAGCAAATTTCATACTTTGTTTTAAAATTTTCGTAATGAGTTCAAATTTCAAACTATTTTTGAAAAAGACGAAATTTCAACTAAAAAACTAAATCTTCAACCAAAAATACGATTTAATTAAAGAAATATGAAATAGTTACATTTGTAGTTAAAACCATTAATTTTCAACTAAATAAATGAATTTTCAACCAAAAAGATAAATTTTTTATACAATAAAATTAACGTTTAACAACCAAAAAGATAAACTAGTCACCAAGAAGATAAATATTCTACCACAAAAGACGAATTTTCAGCTGAAGAATATAAATTCGTAACCAAACATCGAATAGTTCAGTTTTTAGAATAAATAAAGCAAAGTTTTTTATACATTAAAATACAGAATCATGAACTAAAAAAGATGAATTCTAAACGAAAACAGATTAATTTTTAACAAACAACAAAATTTCAACGAAATAGTTAAATCTTGAACAAAATAAAAGTTGTTTTTTCAACGAAAATGATTACACATCAACTAAAAAAGATGAATTCTCAACAACAAAATTTTCATAGTTAAACTTGCAGTCACAAAAATAGTGTTTCAACCTAAAAAAAAGCAAAAATCTATTTACTTTGGAAAAGACAGAGCCACTTTTAACTTCTTAAAAATTATATATGTATGCATAATTTAAAAAACAGGTTGAATTTTGTTTCGAAACCTTGCCAAAATTGACATTTTGTTTCAAGTTCTTTTTAAATTTGTTAAAAGTTCAAACTATTTTTGAAAAAGACTAAATTTTAACTAAACAGCTAAATCTTTGATAAAAAAATATTATTAAATTAGGGATAAATTTTCAACCAAAAAATTAATTTTCAACAAACAAATTTTCTACAAAATAACTAAATTTTAAACAAATAAAGTTTTTTAAAAAAACTAAAATCAGGAATCATGAACTAAAAAAGTGTTTTAATGCTACTTACAAATTCAAATTTAAAGTATTTTTTTTATTTGCAGAATTTTCTAAAAGTTGTAGATAAAATTGAATACATTTAAAAATAAATTTAAAAGTTCCGAAAAGATGTCAAAAATTATTTTAAATTTGAAAAAATTTAAATCCATTTCTAAATTTCCCAAGATCTTGAAATAAAGTTTCAAAGATTTTCAAAAATGCCTAAATTATTTAAAACGAAAATAATTTAACGTCTAATTTAAGAACTGTAAATTAAAAAAATATATATCTTTCAATTTTTAAAGTGCCTACTTTAAAATTACTTAAAATGATATAATTTTGAAGATTTTTAAAGTTTAAAATTCAAGAGTTCGACTTTCAATGCTTTAATTTGTTGTTCATTTTTTATGAATTTAAATTGAAAAATGTTTGCGAACCGGGAAATGACCGGAAATTTTTTCCGAATAAAACGGTACAGTGAATTTTTAATTTTTTTTCCTTTAAATGAGTATTTAAACAAAGAAAAAATGTCTAAAACAAATTTACGAAGATTAAAAAATATCATTACTCACCAGAGGATCGCGGGTTGCTATTATCTCAGAAAGCGTTTTCGCCTTGCAACCAATAGATTTAAGCCAAGCCTGTGTATCAGCCAAAAATGTATCTAGTGGATCTCCTGTATCTGCGTTCATTTCAGTCTGAAAAATTAACGAATTAAATTTCCAGTTAACACGATTAATTTTCAACAGAGTAGTTAAGTTTTTAACCAAAATCATGAATCTTCAATAGAAAAAATAAAATAAATTATCAACGAAAAGTGTAACAGTTGATAAGGTTCGTCAAATAATATTTTAATTTTTAATTTAAAAAAGTAGAATGAAACCAAACAATAATAATTTCCATTCAATTAGTTAAATTCCTCAGTCAAAAAAATGACTCATTTTCAAACCGAAAAGGACGAGGTTTCAAAAAAATACATCAATTTTCAACTAAAAAAGATAACATTTTAATAAAAAATAAAATAGTGAAATATTCATTAAGAAATATAAATTCTCAACCCCCTTTCCAAAAAAGGCATTTTCTACAAAATAGTTAAATTTTCAACTAAAGGAGTGAATTTTTAACCAAAAATAGAACTGAAAATTTCAGTAAAAAAAGTAGTTTTCAACCAAATAAAATAAATTTTTAAGGAAATAGTTCAATTTTCTACCAAATAGAATTCTAAAACGGATTATTAAAATTTTCTTAATCGCGGGTCATTAATTAAAAAAGATGATTTATCAACAACAAAAATAATGATAGTTGAATCCACAACCTGAGAGATAAATTTTCTACCAAAAATAGAATATTTAAATTGTCAGGTAGAAAAATAACTTTTTAATTAAAAAAAACGAATCTTTAACAAAATAGTTCAATTTTCATCGAAGACAGATCAATTTCAACTAAAAGAAGATTAAGACTCTATAAAAAAAATTGCTACAAGAAAATGGAATAGTTCAATTTTCCGTTAAAAAAAATAATTTTCAACCAAAAAGATAATTTTTTAAGCAAGAGGACTAATTTTCTACCAAAAAAGATTAATTTTTAACAAAAGACATGGTTTTTCAACCACATATTTGAAATTTTAAAATTAAATAAATTTAATTTTTAATTAAAATGATAAATTTATCAATGAAAAAAGATGAATTCTCAAGAAAAAATGTGAATAGTTGAATCCTGAACCAGAACAAATTAATTTTTTACCAAACAGTTGTGATTTCTAACAAACAAAAAAAATAGAATAGTTAAATTTTCGATCAGAAAAATAATTTTCTCAACAAACAAAGACACATCTTTAACGAAATAGTTAAAAATTTTATCAACGAAATAAATTTTTAACAAAATAGTTTTAACAAAATAGTTTTTCAAGAAAATAGTAGAATTTTCAATAAAGAAGATTAATTCTATGCCAAAAATATAAGTTTTTAACAGAATACATGATTTTCCAACCAAATATTTGAAATTTAAAAGGAATTCTCAAACAAATAAATTAATTTTCAACCAAAATGATGAATTAGCCGCAAAAGGCGAATTTTCAACAAAATACAAAAAATTTTAAGCAAAAGTAGAAAAGATAATTTACAGTTAAAATATTAATTTTAAATTAAAAATATGGAATAGTGAAATTTTCAGTAAGAAACATAAAACAAATTTTCAACAAAATAGTTGAATTTTCAGCCAACGAAATTAATTTTTAACTTGCATTTTCAGTTTAAAAAATTAATTTTAACAATAAACTTTTTAACAAAATAGTTTATTTTGTACCAAAAAAATATTTTTTTAACTAAAATGATAAATTATGAATGAAAGAAGGTGAATTCTCAACAAAAAATGTTAATAGTTGAATCATCAACCAAAACAGATTAATTTTCTAGCAAAAAAAAAGTTAAAATATCAACTGATGAGGATAAATTTTCAACTCAGAATGGAATAATTAAATTTTTGTTTAAAAAAATCAATTTTAACCAACAAAAAACGAATTTTCAACAAAATATTTACATTTTTAACCAAGCAGTTAATTTTCAACCAAAGAAAAAAAATGCAACAAAACGCATGACTTTTCATGCAAATAGTTGAGTTTTTTGCTATAAAAATGATCAATTCTAAATTTAAAATATAAATATACAATCAAAAATGGAAAAGATCAACTTTCAGGAAAAAAACATGGATTTTCAATTAAGAAGGAAAAAAATCATCCAAATTTCGAAAAAAAACGAGAATAGTTACATTTTCAAAGAAGAAAATTAATTCTCAAGCAAAGCAAAATCTAATTTTCAACCACGCTGTAAATTTTTCAACTAAAATTATGAATTTTCAATGAAAAAAATTAATTTTGAATTTTCTTTATAATAATCCGATCATCGAAAAAGCTCATTTTTCAACTTGAAAAATAAATTTATAACAAAAAAGATGATATTCCAAGCAAACTGTTAAATTTTTAACCAAAAATATGAATTTTTAACTAAACAGTTCAATTAAAAAAAGAGACTTTTTAATAAAACTGTTGAATTTTTAACAAAATAAATAAATTAACTTCTACTTCAGTTTATCAAAAATTCCCTAACTATATCAGATTTATCCTGATATTCCCTGATTTTCCAATTTTAAACTAAAATGAAGATTCTTCAACCCAAAAAAGACTTTCCAACAAAATTGTTAAATTTTCTACAAATTAAATTGATTTTTAACCGAATCAAATGAATTTTTAACAAAAAAAGTAACAATTATTATTACCTCCAGAAAAATATTTCATCTTTCAACTATAAAAGACCCACCGTCAACAAAATATCTTAATTTTGAAGCAAATAATTGAAAATTTGAAACTACAAACGAACAATTTTCCACTCAGAATACTTAAATTTTTATTTAAAAAAATCAATTTTAATCAACAAAAAAACAAATTTTCAATCAATTAGTAAAATTTTAACCAAACATCGATTTATTAAGTTTATGAACTGGAATGTTTTAATTATATACCTACAAAAACAGAGTTTTCAACCAATAAGATTAATTATCTACAAAAAAAATACCAATTTTCTCAAATAACACGAATTATCCAAAAATATTTTAATTTTTAAATAAAAAATATGAACATTCAACCAAATAGTTGAATCTTTCAATTCAAATTTGAACTCAAAGTGGAACGGTTAAATTTTCATTTGTTAAAAAATTATCATTCAACCAAACTGATAAATTTTTAACTAAAATGATGAATCTTCAACTGGAATAATTGTTTTGGATGCAAAAAGATGAATTTTAAACCAATAAAACTAATTTTCTTCAAAAAGAAAAAAGAAATTTTCCACAAACTACATGTATTTTCAAAAAGATAATTTAATTTTTAAATAAAAAAATCAATTTTTAATGAAATAGTTGAATTTTCATAAAAAAAAAAGATAAAATTTCAAGCAAAAAAAAATCCTTTTCTCCATTGGATAAATTCTTTTTAAAAAACTATTAGTACCTTCAGTGTGACTAGAATTGTCAGGTATTTTCTTCTATCGCCGATCAGCATGGCATTGCTCAAGGCTGGCAATTCAGACAGCACCAAATGCTCAATATGAATCGGTGGAATATTTTCGCCACCCGCTGTAATTATCAGCTCTTTTATTCTCCCCGTAATATAAAGGTAACCATTGCCATCCAGTCTTCCCATATCGCCACTGTGCAACCATCCATTAGCGTCCATCGCCTCCTTGGTCTTCTCGGGCTCATTTAAGTATCCCATAAACACATGACGACCGCCCATACATATTTCTCCCTCTCCTGTATTATCTAGATTATCTAATTTTGTACCAAATCCTTTCAGAGTTGGACCAACGCTGCCCAATCTGAAAATATTTTTATTATTTTTATTTTAAAGTAACCGCATCATCAAGCACTTCGAAATTCTCAAATGGGAAAATGTTATATTCTATTTTTCAAATTATTTTCCGGGTTTCTAACCGAAAATAGAAAAGTGGAATTTTCCGTTTAAAGTTTAAGTTTAACTGAATAAAATCGGATTTTCAGAAAAATAGTTGAGGAAAAAGAAACTAATTTTCAATAAAAAAATTAATTTTCAACAACAGAGTTTATTTTTTAACCATGTAAATTTATTTATAATCTAAACGATGAATGTTCAACTATAATGATGAAATATTGAACTGAAATTCTTGAATTTTCAATGAAAAAGAAGAATTTTTCAACATTGAGAAAAACTTTCAAAGGAAAAAATCATTTTCCACCAAATAAAACTCAATTTTTTTACAAAAAAGGTGATGTTTTTAACGGAATACGTGAATTTTCAACGAAATAAATGAATTTTCAATTTAAAAATACGAATTTACATCAAAATTGTTAAATTTCAACCAAACTGATAAATTTCTAATAACTGAAATGATAAATATTCAATTGGAATAGTTCAATTATATACCTATAAAAAAGAGTTTTCAAACAATAAGTATTATTTTCTACAAAAAAAGACCCATTTTCTCAAATAACACAAATTTTTAAAAAATATTTAAATTTTTAAATAAAAAATATGAACATTCAACCAAATTGATAAATTTGTAACTAAAATGATGACTCTTTAACTGTAATAATTAAATTGTATGCAAAAAGATTAATTTTAAACCAATAAGACTAATTTTCTTCAAAAAGAAAACATAAATTTTCCACAAACTACATGTTATTTCAAAAATATAATTTAATTTTTAAATAAAAAAATAAATTTTTAAACAAATGGCTATTTTTTCTACCAAAGAAATGAATTTTAAATTAAAATTATGAATCTACAATAATAAAAAAAGTAAAATGATGAATATTTAACTGAAATTCTTTAATATTCAACTAAAAAGAAGAATTTTGTAACATGAGATTCACTTTCAAAGAAAAAAGTAATTTTTTATCAAAAAAGTCGATTTTCTACTAAAAAAGTAAATTTTTTTTAAAAAAATAAGTGAAGTTTCAATTGAAAAAGTAAAAAAATCTAAATTTTTCAATTTTGAACTAGAAAAGGTACCTTTTTATCTCAAAGCTGAACGGTCAAATTTTCAGTTGAAAAAATTAATTTTCAGTTGAAAAAATTAATTTTTAACTAAAATGATGAATCTTCAACTGCAATAATTGAGTTTTATGCAAAAAGATGAATTTTAAACCAATAAAAATAATTTTCTTCAAAAAGAAAAATGCATTTTCGATAAATTACATGAATTTTCAAAAAGATAGTTTAATTTTTAAATTAAAAAAATCAATTTTGAATCATATAGTTAAATTTTTTTATCTAAAAAATATAAAATTTCAAGCAAAAATAATATAGTTTAATTTAATTTAATTTACGGTTTAATTTACGGTAAAAAAACAAGTTTTCAATCTAATAGATATACTTTAATTAAATAAAATTTACTATCCAAGAAAAAATTCTTTTTTACTAAAAAAAGACGAGTTTCAACCAAAAAAGTCGATCTTTTAACAAAATGCGGGAATTTTCAACGAAATAATGGAATTTTCAATAAAAAATACATGAATTTAAAAAAAAAACTGATTCATTTTTAATTAAAAAATATCTATTTTCAACCAAGTTGTTGAATTTTTATTCAAGAAAGGTAAAATTAAACCAAATTTACAATATTTGAATTTTGCTTAAAAAATCTAGTTCTTAACTAAAAAAAAAATCGGTTTTTCAGAAAAATAGTTAAACCTTCTACTGGAATAGTTCAATTTTTAGCTGAAAACATTTATTTTCAAGAAATTAGTAACATTTTTATAAATTGATCAGTTTTCAATTAAAATGATGAATCTTCCAACAAAAAAGATTAAGTTTTAACAAAATTACTGAACTTTAACCAAAATTGCTTGAATTTTTGAGAAAACAAGGTAACTTGCAAACGAAAGAATGTACACAAAATTTATATTGTAATTCAGAAATATTTCCTCTTCGAAATACTACTTCCAGGTCAGGAAATCAAGTTTTTAGGTCTCATTTTTTACGTTAAATAGTCAAAAAACCTTTTCTTTATACATGGAAAAGATGAGAAATTTCATTTTTTATTGGCGAAAAATTTCAAAAGAAAGCAGAACCATAAATAAAATCATTTTTAATTTTTTGTGACCATAAGTCTTCTTTATGAAATCTTTTCAAATCTTTGTAAAGTCTTTGAAATTTTAAAAATCTTCGAAATCTTTTGAAAACCTTGTAAAACATTTTGAAATATTTAAATAATTTTGTAAAATCTTTGAAATGTTTTGAAATCTGTTTAATTTTTTAAGTCTCGAAATCTTTTGAAATCATTACGAATTCTTTGAAGTACTTGTGAAATCTTTCCTACATTTTTTGCAATTATTTGAAATCTTTGTGAAAAGTTTTGAAATACTATACAAAATTTTGAAATTGTTAAAAATCTTTGAAATCTGGTACAATGTACCCTTTTTGAAATCTTAAGACATTCTTGTATTATTTTGACATCTTTATGAAATTTAAATGAAATCTTTCAAATATATTTGTGAAATTTTTCTGAAATCTTTTGAAATCTTCCAAACAAATTTTTGAAATCGTTGCAAATCTTTGAAAGGTTCTGAAATCTTAGAAATCTGGTTTACACCCTTCTTAAAATCTTTCAAATCCTTGAAATCTTCTGAAAATGTTAAAAAATTTGAAATCTTTTAAAATCTTTTAACAAAATTGTAAATTCTTTCAATGTTTTTAAAGAATTTAAATCTTTGTAAAAATTGCTGTGAAATTTATGAAATCTACCCCTCGAAAAATCCATTGTATAGCCAGGCTTCATTCTAATTCTAAAACTGAATAAATATAACAAATTTGAAACTAATAACTTTTATAATTCGTAAATTTAATATCGCAAAAAAATTACACTTTAACATTCTATATTAACGGAGAAGAAAATACGAACCTATAGAATTATTCACAATATTAAAGTCTTGAAATCTCTTTATTTATTCTACAATAAACAAAAGATAAATTATATCTTGATACATATAAAAATTTTCAGTAGCAAGATTTAGATTACTCTTCCCATTTTCAAAGAATAACTGTTTTAAAGGCAGAAAAAAATTATTCAAAGTCAAAGTTCTCGTGAAAATTTCAAGGATTATAAAAATAATTACAAAAATAACAAAAACTTGAATTTTCATGTGATAATAAGTAAATTCCCGGTCATTTTTGGTCCATTGCGCTCAAGATATTTTGTAAGGATTAAATAAATTGTTCTTAATTTACCTGTAACGATTATTCGTGCTCAAGGCATGGGCACCGCTGCATTCGGACATTCCGTAGGCCTCCATAATCGGCATGTCCAAACTCATAAAGTACTTTTTCACGTCATTCCCCAAAGGTGCAGCGGCCGTGACAAAAATCCTGCATCTGTCTAAGCCGAGAGCCGCCTTGACCTTGTTGAAAACAAGCCACTTTGCAATTAAGTATCCCCAATTTTTATAATCTACACCGTTCATTTTATTGATATTGTAGAAGAGTCCTTGCGCCTTGGCCCAGGTGGCGATCCATGTTTTAATTGGACCATTGTTACGAGCAACGAGTTGCATCTTCTCGTAAATTTTCTCCCAAACTCTTGGAACGCCCAAGAAAGCTGTCGGCCGAGCAACGACTAACGTTTCAACTAAACTACCCTTCAGTGCATTCTTATCAGCAAAGTACACCGTGGCACCCGCAGCCATACTTGTAAATATATCGACAACCTGTTGACGGAAAAGACAAATAATTCTAATTTAACTACGCAATTCTTGAAAATAGAAAAAAAGGAATCTAACAATCAAATTTGGATAAAACATTCTTAAATGTATACATACAAATTTAAAACAAAAAAAGGGAAAAGAAGAGAGTTTAATTCTGAATAATCGAACATTTAGATTCCTCTTTAAGGTCCAACATTAAAATTTAACTACGAAATTCTTGGAAATTTAAAAATAAAATAATCTAACGATCAAATTTGGATAACACATTTTTAAAAATCTGCGTGAAAATTACAAAACAAGAGAGGAAAATTAAAATAAAAATAATCCATAATTTAGATTCCTCTTTAAGGTCCAACATTAAAATTTAACTAGGAAATTCTTGGAAAGAAAAAAAACCAGGAATCTAACAAGGACAAATTAATTGGGTCATATGTTCAATAAATAAATAAGTAAATCAATATTCCTCTTTAAGGTCCAAGATTAAAATTTAACTACGAAATTCTTGGAAATTAAAAAAAACAGGAATCTAACGATCAAATTTAGATAAAAGAATGTTAAATATTTCCATAAAAATTAAAAAAAAGGAAAAAGAAGAAAATTAAATTCAGAATAAGCCAAAATTTATTTTCCTCTTCAAGGTCACATTTTTTAAAATCTGCATGAAAATTAAAAAAACAAAAAAGAGGTAAATTAAATTCAGAATAAGCAAAAATTTCGATTCCTCTTTAAGGTCCAACAATAAAATTTAACTACGAAATTCTTGGAAAATAAAAAAAATCTAACGATCAAAGATGGATAACAGACTGTTAAATATTTACATAAAAATTAAAAAAAAAGGAAAACGAAGAGAATTAAATTCAGAATAATCCAAAATTTAGATTCCTCTCCCCAAATCAAATTCCCCCCCAGATTAAATTCAGAATAAACCAAAATTTAAACTCCTCTTTAAAGTCAAACACTAAAATTCAATGAAGATATACCTCATTTAGAGGAAATTCTTGGAAATTAAAAAAAGCACGAATCTAACGATCAAATTTAGATAACAGAATCTTAAATACTTACCTAAAAATTTTTTAAAAAAGAAAAAAGAAGAGAATTAAATTCAGAATAATCCAAAATTTAGATTCCACTTTGAGGTGCAAAATTAAAATTCAACTAGAAAATTCTTGGAAATTAAAAAAAAAATAATCTAACGATCAAAGTTGGATAACACATTTTTAAAAATCTGCATGAAAGTTAAAAAAACCAAAGAGGCAAATGAAATTCAGAATAAGCCGAAATTTATATTCATACTTAAGGTCCAACATTAAAATTTAACTACAAAATTCTTGGAAGTAGAAAACAAAAAGACAAATTAAATTCAGAATAAAACAAAATTTAAATTCCTCTTTAAAGTCAAGCACTAAAATTCAATGAAGATATATCTCATTTAGGGAGATAAAGACCAATTATTTGGGGCATATGTTCAATAAATAAATAAGTAAATAAATATTCCACTTTAAAGTCTGGATTCAAATTTAACAAGGAAATTCTTGGAAATTAAAAAAAACACGAATATAACGATCAAATTTAGATAACAGAATCTTAAATATTTACATACAAATTTTTTTAAAAAGGAAAAAGAAGAGAATTAAATTCAAAATAATCGAAAATTTAAATTCCCCTTTAAGGTCCAACATTAAAATTTAACTAAGAAATTCTTGGGAATTAAAAAAAAGCATGAATCTAACGATCAAATTTAGATAACAGAATCTTAAATATTTACATAAAAATTAAAAAAAAAGAAGAGAATTAAATTCTGAATAATCCAAAATTTAGATTCATCTTGAAGGTCCAACATTAAAATATTTAACTACGAAATTCTTGGAAATTAAAAAAACAGGAATCCAGCTATCAAAGTTGGATAACACATTCTTGAATATCTACATGAAAATTAAAAAACAAAAGAGGCAAATTAAATTCAGAATAAGCCAAAATTTCGATTCGTCTTTAAGGTCCAACATTAAAATTTAAATAAGAAATTCTTGGAAATTAAAAAAAAATAATCCAACGATCAAAGTTGGATAAAACATTCTTAAATGTCTACATACAAATTTAAGAAAAAAAGGAAAAAGAAGAGAGTTAAATTCAGAATAATCCATAATTTAGATTCCTCTTTAAGGTCCAACATTAAAATTTCACTAAGAAATTCTTGGAAATAAAAAAAACCATGAATCTAACAAGAACAAATTAATTGGGTCATATGTTCAATAAATAAATAAGTAAATAAATATTCCTCTTTAAGGTCCAAGATTAAAATTTAACTACGAAATTCTTGGAAATTAAAAAAAAAACATGAATCTAACGATCAAATTTAGATAAAAGAATGTTAAATATTTCCATAAAAATTTTGAAAAAAAGGAAAAAGAAGAAAATTAAGTTCAGAATAAGCCAAAATTTATTTTCCTCTTCAAGGTCCAACGTTAAAACTTAACTACGAAATTCTTGGAAATAAAAAAAAACAGAAATCTAACAACCAAATTTGGATAACACATTCTTAAATATCGCCATTAAAATTAAAAAAAGAGGCAAGTTACATTTAAGAATAAACCAAACTTAGATTCCTATTAAATTAAAGAAAATTAACTAAATTAATGAAATTAATTACAAACTTAATTAAATTAACTATTAAATTCTTGGAAATAGAAAACAAAAAGACAAATTAAATTCAAAATAAACGAAAATTTAAATTCCTCTTTAAAGTCAAACACTAAAATTCAATGAAGATATATCTCATTTAGAGAGATAAAGACCAATTATTTGTGGTATATGTTCAATAAATAAATAAGTAAATAAATATTCCTTTTAAAGTCTGGATTCAAATTTAACAAGCAAATTCTTGGAAATTAAAAAAAACACGAATCTAACGATCAAATTTAGATAACAGACTCTTAAATATTTACATAAAAATTTTCTAAAAAAGGAAAGAGAAGAAAATTAAATTCAGAATAATCCAAAATTTAGATTCCTCTTTAAGGTCCAACATTAAAATTAAATTAAAATTAAAAAAAAAATTATTTTAATTTAAAATTTAATTAAATTTGGATAAATTTGATATTTAAAAAATATATATTAAACAATTTCTAATTGAAAACATTCCAAATCATTTTTAAATTGGTTACAATTTTAAAACAAGTACAATATTTTTAATTCAATGAAAAGCAATTGAACTTGTATTACTTATAAATAAAATCGGATAAAATAGAACAATTTTTAATTGAAATTGTTCGAAAATTAAAAACATTAAAACAATTAAAAAGAATCAACTTTCAACGAAAAATAGTTGGATTTTCTTATTAGCGTCCAATAATTCAGTTGAAAATTCACAATTCAAGCTGGCCGTTTTAATCAACGCAAACAATGCCCGGTCATTTCCCGATTCGCAAACATTGTTCAAGGTCAACGAAATTACAAAAATTGAACACTAATTCGAAATTTTTGTATTCAAATGCTCAATAATTTACAATTATTGAACTCAATTATTATTGAACCAAAATTCCAAAAAAGATTTAAAATCCTTGAAATGCTTCAAAATTTTGAAACATTTACATGCTGTTTGACATTTTTTTAAACTTTTAATTATTTTTAAAAATTTTTCATAAATTCTAAACTCTCTTTTAAAATAATTCGAAATCTTTCTAAATATTTTTAAATATTCTCTCAAAATTAATCTTTCGTCAGAAAAAAATAATTTTCAGTTTTTCTAGGAAATGTTTTTTATTCTTCTGAAGACTTTCAAAAATTCTTAAAAAGCTTCTCAATTTTTTGTTCGAAATCTGCCAAAATCTATATTTTATTTCAAATTAAACCCTGTTACTTATATATCAAAATTCAACAACTAAATTTTATTAATATATATTCAATGTATAATTACTCATTTTAAATTACAGTCAGATATTTTTAAATATTAAGTAATTGTTCTTTTTCTTGATTGAAAAATTTTAAATTTTTTAAATAATAAAACAAATGAAATGTGCAAAATCAAATATTATGCACTTTTTTATTCCTAAAGTGAAATTGAATTTTCAAAATCATGAATGAATTTACATTCACAGTTGATCAAATAAAATTGATTTTTATCCAAAATCTTCGATTTTAAATGCTTCTAATTTTTAATTGTTTAAGTTTTTAAAACTTCATTTTAAAATTCTCTAAATTAAAATATACGCTTAAAAATTAAAAATATAAAATGGAACATTTTTAAAGTGAAAATCCAAGTCGGACAGATTTTTTATTCTAAAAATTATATTATTTTAAGTAATTTTAAGCTAGAAATATTAAAAATTGAAAAATAATGTTTTTTTAACTCAAAAGTTCTTAAATTAGAAGTTAAATTATTTTTATTTTCAATAGTTTAGGCATCCTTGGAAAGCTTTAAAATTTTATTTCAAAATCTTGAGAAATCTAGAAGTGATTTAAAATTTTTCCAAATTCAAAATGATTTTTAAGCATTTTTTTCGGAATTATTAAATATATTTTAAGATGAATTGAATTTTTTCTATAACTTTTAGAAAATCCTGCAAATTTAAAGAAAAAATCCTTAACATTTGAATTTATAAATAACAATAGAACACTTTATTTGTAAAAAATAGAGTAATTTTAAGAGATATTTAGAAGTTTTAAAAAGATTCGAATTAAATCCGAATTTAAAAGGAAATGCTAATTTTTGCGGATTTCAAACAAAAAATGTAGACGTTTTTTAAAAATTTTGAAAGGCTTCAAAAGAATAAAAAGCATTTTCTTAAGGTTCTTAGGAAAATTAAAAGTGATTATTCATTAAAAAAAAAATATTTTAACAGAAATTTTAAGAAGATTTTAAGAGATTTCAAAAATTATCAAAAAAGCAACATTTCAAGTTTTAAATTAATTTTGAATCTTTTTAAAACTTCTAAATATCTCTTGAAATTACTCAATTTTTTTCTATAAATAATAAGTATTCAATTGTTATTTATATTGAAAAATTTAAAAATTTCACTTTCAAATGAAATATTTTTTAAATATAACAATTAAAATTGTAACGCTAAAAGTTTAAAAGCTCTTAGAAATTCAAGAGATTCAAAGTTTTCTATGTAAAACAAGTCAGTTTCAAATTTTTTTCTTTTATAAATAATTATTCTTTTTCTAAATTAAAAATTTTCACATTAAATAGGTTAAAAATTAAATAATTTAGAATCAAAAAATATTTTTAATTTAATAAAAAAACCTTTACTTACGACTTTATTATTAATAAATTTAATATAAAAAATAATATAAAGGAAGGCCTAAATCTTTACAACCTGGAAATTCTCAAATTTTGAACGGATCTAGAATCATTTGGTCAAATCACTTAATGTTCAGATTTTTATACTTAGAGTACAGATCCATTTTTAAAATAATTTATTTACTTATATTTAAAGTTGATAAAATAAAACTGATTTTTATCAGAAAATTTCAACTTCAAATACTTTTAATTTTTAATAGTTTAAATCTTAAAAACTGCACTTTAATTGTTTAAAAAAAACCCCGTTAAAATCGTACTTGGGCATATTTTTCATCTGAAAATTTGTGAAATTTACAGTCAAAATTGCAGACTTTTGCCTGAATTCAATAGAAAAATTACCTGCGCAGCCACGTGTGAGAG
This sequence comes from Acraspis erinacei, assembly GCA_035041075.1. NCBI lineage: Eukaryota > Metazoa > Arthropoda > Insecta > Hymenoptera > Cynipidae > Acraspis > Acraspis erinacei. Next base: position 34,487,194 of record JAWWLR010000148.1, on the reverse strand, counting down.
AGGCAGAAAGCTCACTATTATTTCAGAACCACCTTTGAACTCGACAGCACTCGCAATTGCACGTGTGTCATGCAAAAGATTGTCGTGGCTCAACATCACTGCCTTCGGATTTCCAATCGTGCCAGACTGTAAAAAACATGGAAATTGAATAAAACAGTACCTAATACGTAGTTTCTAGTATTTTTCATATTTTTCTTTTTCTTTCTTTACCGTGTAAACCAAAGTGCAGCATTCGTTTGCTCCCATAGTCCTAAGAATCGAGTCTAATTTATCGTCCGACTCCTTTTTTCCTATCTCGAGTACATCGTCCCACTGTAAGACCACCGAAAATTATATGAAATACTATCATTTTATTTATAAAATCGGGATGGCCACTATTTAAAAAATATTTGCCTCCCGGTTCATAAAAAATTACCTCTCTGCGTAAAACCCACCGTTTTTTCACATACATTATCAATTGCGGAAGTCGATTTTTTAATATTTTTGAAACAATAATTAATAACTAATAATTTCAAATTGCAAGCGTCTGAAATATAAAAAAATACGAACGATTATGAACAATTTAATTAGAAAATTGAGTTGAATTGTATAATTTCTAATTCGCAGCGGTAAAAATTAAAAAAAATTTATTTGATTTCGAGAATTGCGAAGATAGCATAATCTTAGATTAAAATTTTTAAAATATGAAAATGTCAAAATGTTAAAAATTGAATATTTAAGAATCAAATTTTAGAAATTGGACCATTTAGAATTCAGAGGAATTGAAATTGTATTCTTTATAATTAAAATCGTACAAAATAAATAATTAATGATTGAAAACTTTCAAATTTGAATTCAAAGCGTTTAAAATTTGAGAATTTAGTATTTAAAACTAAATTGAATGTTTCAAATGCCTTATTTTGCTTAATTTGAAACTGAACAAAATTTTATTTACCAAAAATTGTGATATTTAAACTTTTTTTATATCAAACCCTTTAAAATTTCAATTATTGGAAGTAAATTTAAATCGCTTAAAAATTGATAATTTTTAAATTTCTAATAATACTTGTCAGAATTTAACCAATTAAGTTTTAATTGAAAATTAAAACCTATGAAAGGAAAAACTTAAAAATTTAGCGTTGTTCCTGAAAATTTAGAAATATGAAATTGCAACCATTTAAAATTACCAACATTTTTCTTCTACTGATGTATCCATTTCAGGTAGTTTAATTTTCATCTTTTTTTATTTTAAACTCAATTTTTAATTTTTTAACTTCCAATCTTCCTTTAGAATTATTATTCATTCTAGAAAATCTCGAATATAAAATTTTTAATTTAAAATTACTTATTTGTTTAAATCTTCAACTAAAAATTGGAGAATTTTAAGATCTTAGATAGAAAATTAAAAATTAAGATAAAGAATACAAAACAACATTGCTATGATATGATTTAATTTTTTTGAAATTGTACCCTTTAATATAAAATTTTAAATTTGAAATCAAAATATATTGAATCTCAAAATTCGAAAGCTCTAAAAATTAATCTAAAAATTAATTTAAGAAAAAACTGTTTCAGAATTTCACATTCAAAATATAATATAATAAATATAATTGAAATATTGTTGAAAGTTTCAAGAATTACAAAATATGCGAATTATGAAATACTGGAAATCTCCCGGTGTAATATTTCTCCCCCGGCTTTATCCCGGTTTTCTCCCGGTGCAACTTTCTCCCGGTTCTCCCGGTTAGTGGCCACCCTGAAAATTTGTTTAAAATGACCAATTTTCAATAAAAAAAAACATAATTACAAAACAATATCAATTTCGGACCAAAAAAAAAATCATAATTAAAGACAATTTTAAAGTTCTACATTTTATTAAAAGTTTAATGATTTTTGTTTGAAAATAAAAATTTGTGCAAAAACTTAACCTGAAAGTGTTCTCAAATTATTATTATTTTTTAAAGGTAGCGTTTTTTAATACAAATTTCAATTTTCGATTAAAGAAACTAACACAATTCAAAATTATTAAAGTTTGTGAATTATATTATTTAAAAAAATCATTGTTAAAAAATAGCTGATAATTTTAAAACCCATTCTTTACAGTAATAGTAAGAAAACAAATGCGCGATTTTTTTAGACTTACGAATTAAAACATATAATTTTTTTACATATACAGACAATCAAATCGCTTCATTTTTGTTCAAAAATATCCATTTTTGAAGAAAAATATACAAAAAAAAGAAATATTATAAATATTATTTGCCTCTCTCCATAGGAATATATTATTAAATATTATTTGAAATCTAATGTAATCTCCTTTTAAATTTTTTAACTTTTTAAACATTGTTTGTTTAAAATGACCAATCTCCAATAAGAAACATAATCTAAAATTGTTTAAAAGTTGTGAATCTTCTTTAAAATATAATTTTTTTTAAATTAACAATACCAATTTCCGAAAAAAACACTAACATAATAGAAAAAATTTAATATTCTAAATCTTGCTCATATTATAATTATTTTTGTTTGAAAATACAAATATTCAATGTAAAACGAAAGCTTAGCCTGAAAGTGTTCAAAAATTAGTAATTTCTTTTAAACGTAGCTTTTATAAAATACAAATTTCAATTTCCGAAGAAAAGCAGTAACAAAATTCAAAATTATTGAAGCATGTAAATTTTATTATTTAAAAGAATCATTGAATTCAAATCTAATGATTTTTTGTTTAAAAATACAAAAAATACCGTTTCTATACCTTCAATTTTTGTTCAAAATAACCGATTTCCTGTGAAAAACGTTAATATTATAACTGAAAAATTCAAAAAATTTCAAATCTTGTCGAAATATGTTTTTTGTTTAAAAATAAAAATTTACAACGAACAAAACTAACATAATAAAAAAATATTCTAAATCTTGCTCATATTATTATTATTACTTTTGTTTCGAAATACTAAATTTTTATGTGAAACGCTAACATAACCTAAATAGTTTTGTATCTTTTTTAAAACCTATTTAAAAAAAATTTAATTCCCATTTCCACCGAAAGTCAATAATGTAATCCAAAATTATTAAAATATTCTAAATATTGTTCAAATTATTAATTATTTTCGTTCGAAAATATCAATTTTCTATATGTAAAAACGCTTACATAACCTAAAATTGTTTAAAAATTAGGAACCTTTAACATCTAATGAATTTTATTTAAAATAACATTGTCCGCCTTCTTCGAAATTTTATATTACAATTATTTAAAAAAAGACTAATTTCCAGGGAAAACCCCTGCCATAAAACATATATAATATTTTAAAGTTTTACTTTCAACTATTTTTAAAGTTTTCCACGATATTTCTCAATGAAAGTGATTATTTGTAGATTTAATTTTCAAAATTTCAAATTAAGGATATAAATCAATTTCAAGTAATGAAAAGCCGATTAGGATTTCAACAAAAATGACTACAAGATTGATTTTTTTTAGATAAGATTTTAAACTTCATAATATTGTATTTTCTATTTTGCTTAATAAATTATTTAAAAATATTTTAAGTGTCTTTCCCAAGCCTTATATCGAACATAAAAAATAGCATACCCAGAAAAAAAAACGAAATCACCAGTTTCAAATATTCTTTTTGAAGTGTATTTAGAATATAGAAACATACAAAAATATTTATAAATTTTTATATTTGTAAAATAAAGTTAACAGTACTTTCGAGTTAATAAAACATTAGAGAAAAAATGCAATATTAACGCATTTAATCTAAATTATAAGAAAACAATTATTGCTTCAAACCTCTTCTGACTTCAGAAAAATTAATTAAAAGCTCATACTTTCATAGTAAGTTTTGAGATTTTTTTAAGGTGATGAAAGATGGTCCCTTTAGACGAAATTTAATTCAATCTTTAAAGAGCCTCAACCATAACTGCTATTCCTTGACCTCCTCCAATGCAAGCTGAGCCAATACCGAACTTAGCTTTCCTCCTCCTGAAAATAAAAAAAAATAATTTATTCATAATTTAAATAATAAAATTAAATAAAAATAAATCAACATTTTTTTACAATCATACAATCAAGTGATTTTTACTATTCACAATTGAGAAATATGCAATTGCAAATATACAAAATTGAATCAATTTCAGTTTGTAAATATTGAAAAATATAGAATATTGAAAATAGAAGAATTTTAATTTTCAAATCGTTAAAATTGAAGAATTTTCCATTTTATATATTCAAAATTAAATTATTTCCCAAAAAAACTTTCAAATTGGTTTTCAAAGTTTAAAACCAAATTCAATTTAGAAGATTTAAAATTGTAAAATTGATTTTGAATTTCCAAAATCATAAATATTTAAGATTTTGTTTTATTTAAAAATCATTAAAATAAAAAATGTTCAGATTGAGGAATTCTCCATTATTTATCCTAAAAATTGAACCATTCCAAATTTTTTTCCAAATTACATACCTTTTTTATAATTATGTTTCGAAAATTCAAGAATTTGAAATTGAAACTCTTTAAAATTGCAGAAATTTAAATTACATTTTTTTAATTCAAGAGTTTTTAATTATAAAAATTTACAGTTAAAAATTCTATTATTAACCATTTGTATTTAAACGTTAGGCAATTATTGAGTTTTGCAATAAAAAAATCGGTATTTTTCATGCTTTAAGTTTCTTTAATTTTCGAGTTTTCGAATTTAAAACTTAAACTTTGATTTCTAAATTTTGTTACTATTTCTTTTTTTAAAGTTTCTGATTTTGAAATTTAAAATAAAAAATTTTGTGATTTTTAAAATGTACTTTCGAAATTTCTTCACTTCGAAAGATTAAAAATTTAAGAATTGACTTTTAATTTCAAAAATATCAAAGTTTAGTAATTTGTATTGATACACTTTACAAATTCATGACTTTTCAATTGTAAATATTCAAAATTATAGAACTATGAATTGTAAATAGTTAAAATTGAAGCTTTTTTAACTTTGACAATTTCTAACTAAAAATTATGAAAATTTGAAGTTTTACAATTTTTAAAATCTGTGATTTTTATGCTATACATTTAATATTTCTTCAATTTCGAAGATTTAAATCATCAAAATTGATTCAATTTCGATTGATATATCTCTGAAATTATAGTTTTGAATTATAATATTCAAAATTGAAGAATTTTAAATTGCAAATAATTATAAATATCATATAAATATAATCATATAAATCTTTAAAATTGAATAATTTGTAATTCTGCGTTTTGAAAATTCAAAAATTTTGAATTCTTTAAATATAAAGTTAAAAATTATGTACGTTTGATATTTCACTTTCGAAATTTCCTTAATTTGGAAGATTTAGAACCTTAAAAACCTTAAAAATTTAAGGACGTTAAACGGCAAATTTTCAAGATATAAGTATTTCACAAATTTCTTCATAATTTTAAACTATAAAAATTCATAACTAAAAAAGTTGGGTAAATTTGGCTTGAAAATGAAGCATATATTTTGATTTGATAATTAGGCAATCAAAATTAGGAACCTCTAACATAACAATAAGTCAGATTTAAAAATTCCACCACGTTTCCAGGTCTTTTTTTGAAAAATATCCAGAATATCAAAAAAAATCGTTTCAAAGCATTCTTTGGTTTGCAACATTATTTCAACCTGTTTCCGCCTGTTTTTTTAACGTTTGTTTTCATCTTTAAAACATTAACATACCATTTTTTTTCTCCTAATAGCGCGAAAGAAAAAAAAGCCTGCGTCCGATAAGTCAAAGTTAAAGATAAACGTCAATTTTATGACAATATTTGTCGTCAAATTGAGATGTTTTTGAAAAATTGGAATAACTCTCGAAAAAATTAACATTTGACAATTTTACTAAATTATTTTATTAAATTAATAAGATATTTTTCGAATTTTATTCCTAGATGCTGCCCTAGGGTCAAACTTGGTGCAAAAAAGTGGAAAAATGTCCAAATTGTGTAAATACTCACAAACTTTTTTTTTTAATTATTAATTATTATATTATTTATTTTTGAATATTTAATATATATATATATATATATACTTTTAAAATTCGCCAAAGAACTCAAATTTTTAAAATTATTTCTATAGTTATTCCAATTACATTAATTTTGCCTTCAATTTGGGCTTATTAGACCCAAAATGTTATTAACTTTTATGCTATTATAAGGAAAAAAAATCATATTATTATAAAAAATAAAGCACTTTAGCACCAACTTAAAAAATAGGCGTGCAGATAATTTTTGCCGATAATCTACAGAAAATGATTAATTAATGCGAATTTTAATAGACTTTTTAACTATTTTTTTATTCTAAACAAAGTTTTTTTAATATACTAAAAAAATGATAAATCAATTCCTATCAATCTGAATTTGTAAAAAAGAAGAAAAATACCAAAATAATGATTAAAACTTTAAAAAGAACGGACAATCAAAATTTCCCGGCTCTTTTTAATCGAAGAAAAAATTCACGGTGCTTTCCCGTTTTCTTCCCGGTTCGCAAACAGTTTTTACGGTCAATTAAATTACAAAATCTTAATAAACAAATTTATTCAAATACTCAATATCTCGCGCCTAAAAATGTGACGTACTACCATTTTTCAATTGAAATTTTTTAAATTAAATGTATTTAAACTGAAAAATGTCCGAAAAATATGAATCCATGTTATAATTTTCAATGCTCTAAATTGGATAATATATGTTTAAGTAATTTTAATTTAAAAAATTATATTATTTTAATCAATTTTAAGCTAGAAGCATTAAAACTTAAACGATTAAATTTTTTAAACTGAACAATTTTTACATTAGGAGTTGAATTATTTTTATTTTTAATAGTTTAGAATGTTTAGATATGCTTAAAAAGTTTCAAAATTTTATTTCCAAATCTTTAAAAATTTACATGTTATTTCAATTTTTCAAATTTCAAATTAATATTAAAAGTTTTTCACAACTTCTAAAAATATCTTTTAAAATGATTCGAATTCCAAATAATTTTTCAAAATAAAAAATCATTTTTAATTTCCCTAGCAATCTAATTCAATTTGCAACAAAATAGTTAAATTTTTAACCAAATAGTTTATCTGCAGCTTACAAAAATGAATAATCTCAACCAAAAAGATAAATATATAAATAAATAATACATAAATAATAATATATTTTAAAATTATACGAATTTCAATTAATTTTTCAAAATTAACAATTATTTTGAAGTTTCCTAAAAATCTTAAGAATATTTTTTTATTCTGTTGAAGCCTTCCACAATTCTTAAAAAGCTTATAAATTTCTGTCGAAATTGTTCCGAATTTTGTCGAAACACACACACATCCTTTAATCATCTTTTAAAAACTTCTAAATATCTCTAAAAAATACTCCAATTTTTCTACAAATAATAAGTGTTTAATTGTTATTTATAAATCAAAATTAAACAATTTAACTTACAAATTAATCATTTTTTAAATATAGAACCATTAAAATCGTAACCTTCAAAGTTTAAAAAATCCTTGAATTTTTAAACAAGTTAATTTTTAACCTTCAACTCTGGAAATTCTTAAATTTTGAAAGAATTTAGAATAGTCTTAAAAAATAAATTATTATTCACTTTTTGATACTTTTTGAAAAATGTTTTTTTTATCCAAATTTTTCAATTTTAAACTTAAAGACTGCATTTTAAAATTCGGAAGAATAACAAATTAACGTTCAAAAATAAAAATCTAAAATTGAAAATTTTGTCAAGTAAAAGATTTTAGAATTACGCATTACAAAATCTATGCTATTATAATTAAAGATCAAAATGCCATGAATTACTTAAAAAATTGTTAAACTCGAGCTTGGACAGATCTTTTTTCCAAAATTTTCAAAATTCCCGATCTAAAAAATTAATAATAAATTACCTGAGCTCGTGAACAATATGTGCTGTGATTCTTGATCCTGAAGCAGCAAGAGGATGTCCAAGGGCAATTGCACCACCATCCACGTTCAATTTGTTCATGTCCAACTGCAAATCTTTAGCACAGGCCAAGGTTTGGGCACCGAAAGCTTCGTTGATCTATTTACAAAAATAATTACAGCCATAAAAGTTTTTGACATCCTCAACTAAATTCAGGTTTTAAAGTCTTTATGGGATAAAATACAGGGACAAAAAGTTCAGTTAAATTCAAAACAATTGGAAAAATTCACAAAAATCAAACAAATGCCATTAATTTTCGTAAACTTTGAATGAATTTCGAGGATTTTAAGGTAAACGAGAAGAATTCGATGAAAATTATAAAAATCCAAGCATTTTTTTTTTAAATATGAAGAAACTTGATTGAATTTAGCAAATTTGAAAGGAGCTCAGCAAAATTCAAGGGAATGCACAAGAATTTGTTGAAATACCTAGGAATTCAAGTCTAGGTTAAAAGAATTTAGGATTTCAATTAAATAGAAACTTTTTAAAATGCAAAAAAAATAAAATAAAATGAATGAAATAAAACTGAGTTAATTCAGGCGAATTCAAGTGAATTAAAAAAAATCAAGAGAATTCCAAAGAATTAAAAATAATTCAATAAAATTTAAATCAATTAGTAAGATTTTTGAAATCGAAAAAATGCGATTGATCGCAATAAAATTTGAGTGAATTTAGAGAAATTTAAGGAAAATGAGATGACATTCATAAAAAATAAAACTGAATTTAAAAAGAAGTCTACTGAATTGAAAAAAATGAATAAATTAATGGAATTGAGTAGAATTGAGTGCATTTAGAAGAATTTAAAAATTGAGAATAAATTAATAAGAATTCACGGTGAATTCAAAATTAATTTCTGTTTTGAATTTAATATTTAAAAAATATTTTAAAATCTCTTGAAATATTTGAAACCCTAAGAAATTCCTTGAAAATGTTTCAATCTCTTAAAAAGTGCCTTGGAATCTTTTAAAATACTTTAGAATATTTAAAAGTCTTTGAAATCCCTTCAAAATATTATAATAAATAAAAAAAAATTCTGCGAACCTTTTAAAATCTTCTAAAATAATGAAAATCCGTTGAAATCTCATTAAATTACTAAAATCAATTAAAAATTACTTGTAATCTTTTAAAATATCCTAAAATATTAAAAATCCTTTAAAATCTGTTGCAATCCTTTAAAGAAAAAATACCTTAAAATATTTCAAATCCTTTGATCACTTTAAAAATTCAAAAAAATCTATTCAATTAAATAGAATTGATTAAATTTAAAAGAATTCTAGTAAATTAAGGGTGAATTCCAAAAAATAATTTCAAATCTTTGAGACCCTACTAATTTCTAAAAAAAAAACAATACAAAAGAATTAAAATTAATCGGAAATAATTTTTAAAAATCGAAAAATACTATTGATTTCAGCTAAATTGTAGTCAATTTAGAGAAATTTAAGGGAAATGAGAAGAATTACATGAAATTCATAAGGAAACCAGCTGAATTTAAAAATAACTCTAATAAATTGAAAAAAAATTTGAATAAACTAATTGAATTGAGTAGAATTGAATGAATTTAGAAGAATTAAAAAGAACTGAGGATGAATTAATTAGAATTAAGGTTGAATTCCAAACTAATTGCTAACATTTGTTTGAAAATCTTTTGAAATATTTGAAACCCGACAAAATTCCTCATTTCTTGTAAAAAAATTCAATGAAATCCATTAAAATATCCCTTAAAACTATTAAGACCCTTGAAAATGTTTAAATCTCTTGAAAAATGCCTTGGAATGTTCTAAAATACTTTAGAATATTTAAAAGTCTTTGAAATCCATTCAAAATATTATAATAAATAAAAAAAATTCTGCGAACCTTTTAAAATCTTCTAAAATAATGAAAATCCTTTCAAATCTCATTAAATTACTAAAATCAATTAAAAATTACTTGTAATCTTTTAAAATATCCTAAAATATTAACAATCCTTTAAAATCTGTTGAAATCCTTTAAAGAAAAAATACCTTAAAATATTTCAAATCCTTTGATCACTTTAAAATTTAAAAAAAAATCTATTGAATAAGTAGAATTGATTGAATTTAAAAGAATTCTAGTAAATTAAGGGTGAATTCCAAAAAATAATTTCAAATCTTTGAAACTCTACTAATTTCTAAAAAAAAATACAAAAGAATTAAAATTAATCGGAAATAATTTAAAAAAAATTAAAATACCATTTATTTCAGCTAAATTTGAGTCAATTTAGAGAAATGTAAGGAAAATGAGAAGAATTACATAAAATTCATATGGAAACAAGCTGAATTTAAAAATAAATCTAGTGAATTGAAAAAAAGATTGAATAAACTGATTGAATTGAATGAATTTAGAAGAATTAAAAATAACTGAGAATAAATTAATCAGAATTCAGGGTAAATTTCAAGTTAATTGCAAAAATTATTTGAAAATCTCTTGAAATATTTTGAAACCCAAAAAAATTCCTCACTTGTAATGAATAAAAAAGAAATCTGCGAACCTTTTAAAATTTCCTGAAATATTTCAAATCCTTTAATATCTTTTGAAATCTCTTAAAATAACACATTTTTAAAGCCCTTGAAATCACCTGGGAATCTTTTAAAATGTTCTAAAATATTTCAAATCCTCTGATCACTTTACAAATTCAAAAGAATCTATTGAATCAAGTAGAATTGATTAAATTTAGAAGAATTCTAGTCAATTAAGGGTGAAATCATACAAATAATTTCAAATCTTTGAAACCCTAATAATTGCTAATAAGCAACGTGACTAATGACTAAAAAAAACAATTCAAAAGAATTAAAATTAACGCAGTGTCTCGTCATCCCGAAATTCGGGACGACTAGTCGAATATTTTTCATTATGTGGGCTAGTCATCCCGAATTTGTGGTCACAGAAACA
>JAWWLR010000148.1:34346631-34358978 GCA_035041075.1 Acraspis erinacei | reverse complement strand
ATTTTTAAAAGACTTTAATGTATTGTATTGTAAGGGATTCCAAGAGTATTAAATAATTGCAACGAATTTTGAAGCATTTCGAAATATTTCAGGAAATTTCAATGATTTTAACCGAATTTTAAAGGTTTTTATTTGATTTCCAGAGATTTTAACCCACTCAGTCCAACTGGGTGTAATATACCCATAAGGTTTCGATGATTTTACAGTGTTTTTTTAGGAGATTTCAAAAGATCCCAAAGGTTTTTTCACGAATTTTGAAAGAAATAAGAAAACAAAATATAATAAAAATAAAAAATAAAATAGAAAGAAGAAAAAATATGAAGGATTTCAAAGATTCGGAAGGATTCAAAGAGATTTCAGAGAATTTCAAAAAGATTGGCAAAGATTTAAAAGAAGTTTAAGAGATTTTAAGAGATTTATATCAATTTTATAAGACTTTAATGTATTGCATTGTAAGAATATTAAAAAAATTGCAACGAATTTTGAAAGTTTTCGAAATATTTCAGCAAATTTCAATGACTTTAACCGAATTTTAAAGGTTTTTAGAGATTTCCATAGATTTTATCCCTCTCAATCCACATTGGGTCTATTATACCCATACGATATTTTCGTCTCGCTATATAGTTGTTTCAGTTTCGTGAAAATATTAATAGTTATATGTTCAATTCATCGAATGAATTTTTCAATACTCATTGTTGTTAGACTTTTAGCTATAGTTTAAAAAATAAAAAATGTTGAAGATTTAATGAAATTTCAAGGATTTTCAGAGCTTAAAGGGTTTTACGTAAGTAATGGAGGCTCCCTAAATGTACACGTTTTGTGGCGTCAACAGCGCCACTCACTTGGAACTTCTGGGTCAAAATATATCTTTCCACTAATAAAAAAACATAAAATAAACAAAAAAATTAATAAACGTGAAATTCACTGTCATTTTTTATTAATATTGTCCCTAATTATTCTGACCTTCCCATTATTTCGTACTAAAGTTCTACTCATTTTGCCAACGCTGCTGCTAATTCTCAAAAATATTCCTAAAATATTTCTCTTAAATATTCGCAAGCAACTTCTTCCATAAAAGACGCAGACCAGTGTTTTTTCTCGTGTTTTAAGGCATACTATATTTACGATTTTCAAAATATAAATATTGAAAGCATTTATGTGCGCTAATTTCCAGAATGTAAGGATAAATCTTTAGTAACATTTATTTGAAGCTTGCAGTCTGCCCAAGCAATTCTATCTAGATTTTACTCACTTGCAACTCGAACTATTATCGATTTTTTTTCCAGTAGACAACACTCGTATTAGTTTTAGAAACAGACGAATCTTATCCGATATTAATTTCGGTACTTTTTTTTTTGACAATTAAGAGTTTAAAAAAAAGTAACCGCCATGTTATTCATCTAACATTTATAAATATTCATACGAATTAATTTTTTTCGACATTGCAAAGCGAGATTTAGTTATTTAAAAAATTTAATTTTACAGTAATAAAACAATCTAGATGATAAAGTATGACTGAAATATAAAATATGACACCTTACTCATAATGCTTTTACAAATATTTTAAACTATTTAAAAAAGGTGGAAAATTTATACTTAGTACTTAACATGGCCTTGCATTACTTTTTCTTTTTTACTAAAAGAACAGTGTTACGTCATATTTAATCTACGTAAAATAAAATACTAACTAAATAATTATGCAGTCGTGCGATTTTGCATTTTTCCTAAATTCAGATGAGAGTTAGGAACTAAACTCGTTGTCTAAAAACTAAGGCATCTTAAAGTACAAAAATAGTTTTCAACTATTTAAAATAAATTAAGAAATTTATCTTGCCCTTGTCCGTTTAGTCTCAAGTTCAGTTCTTTGATTAAATTTTTTTTCAAGCATATTGCAATAAATTATTCTAGCTTCTACTACCTTCAATTCTTTTGAGTCTTGTTAACCCAAGTCACAAACTTTCTGTAAAAGAGAAAAAAAATTATTAAAAACCTTCTTAAACTGAAAGAAAAAAAATCAGGGTGGCGATTGGTCGGACGAATTTAAATTCCCCGTCATTTCCCGGGACATTCCGGTCAATTTTTTAAATTTTGCCGGCCAACTAAAATTTTACACTAAAAAATATTAATTTTATACAAAAAATCTATGAAAAAACAAAATTTAATATTTACATGGATCAAATTTTAAGGAAAGTCATGAATTTTGAACTAAAATGATAAATATTTAACTGGAACACTTGAATTTTTAAACAAAATTAATTTTCAAATAAAAAGATAAATTTTTCACACAAAGTACAATTTTTTAACAAAATTTATTAATTTTCAACCAAATATTTGAATTTTTAATTAAAGAATACAAGTTTCCAATCTGTTAGTTGAATTTTTAAGTAAAAAAAAAGTAATTTTCAATCGAAAAAGGAATAGTCACATTTTTAGTTAAAAAAATTAATTTTAAACCAAATAAGAATTTTCAACTATAACAATAAATCTCTGATTGAAATAGTTGAATTTTTAAACAAAAAAAATCACTTTGTATTAAAAAAAACAACATAAACTACCAACCAAAACTTAAACGATTAAATTTCAAGTTAAACAAAATTATGATTAACCAAACATACGAAGCTTTAACTAAAACTCTGGAATTTTCAAATGGAATAAGTTAAATTTTCAGTTAAAAAATTACTGTAAAAAAAAAACTAACTTTAAAAAAATAATTACATTTTCAAACAAAGTGATGAATTTTCATATAAAATTGTAAATGTTTAACTGGAGTAGTTGAATTTTAAACCAAAAAAATAAATTTTAAACTGAAATGATTTGTCTTTGACTACAAAAATTAATTTTCCACAAAAAGATTGATTTCTACAAAAAAAAAATGAATTTTCAACTAAAAAAATATTATTTTTCAGTCAAAAATTAAATTTTTAGTCAAAAAATAAATGTTTAACCAAAGTGATCAATTTTTAACTAAAATTATGGAATATTCAACTGAAATAATTACATTTTTAGTAAAGAAACAAATAATTAAAAAAAAAAACATCCATAGAAAAAAACAAGTTTTCAATTAAACAGCTAATTTCTCAACAAAATAAATAAATATTTAATTAAAATACGGATCTTTAATTTAAAAAAAAATAATTTTTAACAAAAGAGTTTATCTTTAAACCAAATAATTTTATTTCCAATCTAAAATATTAATTTTCTGCTATAATGATAAATATTCAACTGGAATATTTAAATTTTTAACGGAAAAAAAGAATTTTCAAACAAGAAGATTAACTTTTAAAGAAAAATATAATTTTCTTTAAAAAATAGATTTTTTTAACAAAATACGTGTATTTTCAACAATACAGTTGAATTTTCTACTAAAAATGGCCATTTTCATTCAAATTGTTGAACTTTGAACTAAAAAAAAATCAATTTGAACTAAAAATGATACAGTTAAAGTTTTCAGCTGAAGAAATTAATTTTCAACCAACAACTGGGATAGTAGAAATTTTTATAAAAAAGAGGGATTTTCAACTATAAAGATTATTTTTCTATAAAGAGATGAATTCTCCACAAAGTACATACATTTTTAAACAAATAGTTGAATTTTTAAGTAAAAAATGTCAATTTTCAGCCAAATACTTGGAATTTTATTAGTAAGAAGATAAAATTTTAATTTAAGATCGAATAGAAATCTATTTTCTTATGAAAAAATTATTGATGCTAAAAAAGCGGGAAAAAGATTTACAATTAAAAAACAGACATAACAATTGAAAAGCGAGAAACAAAATAAACTTTCAACCAAAATTTTTAAACAAAATTGTTCAATTTTTAACTAGAAAATATCAATTTTTGACTCAAAATGGAATATTTAAATCTTTAGCTAAAGAAATTAATTTTTAACCAAACTGATGAATTTTCAACCAAAAAGATTAATTTTCTACAAAAAGACGAATTTTGCACAAATTACACACATTTTCAAACAAATAGTTTAATTTTTAAAAGAAAAATATCAATTTTCAACGAAATAGTTGAATTCTCCATTAAAAAAGACATATTTTCATCCAAACACACGTGAATTTTCAACGAAATATTTGAATTTTCAATTGAAAAAGAAAAATTTTCATCCAAATTGTTGAATTTTTAACTAAAAAGTATAAATTTTTTTTACTACAAATGGAACAGTTAAATTTTCAGTTGAAGAAAATTATTCTCCACCTAACTGATGAATTTTCAACTAAAATTATTAATCTTTTACTGGAATATTTGAATTTTATTCCAAAAAGATGAATTTTAAAACATAAAGATTACTTTTCTACAAAAAATACGAATTTTCCACAAATTATATACAGTTTCAAACAAATAGTTTATTTTTTAAAAGACAAATATAAATTTTTCACTAATAATGGAACAATTAAATTTTCAGTTAATGAAATTAATTTTCTACAAAACAAAAGAAAGTTCGACAAATTATATAAATTTTCAAACAAATAGTTTAATTTTTAAATGCAAAATATCAATATTCAACCATATAGTAGAATTTCCAGCAAAAAAGGATAAATTGATTTTCAACAAAGTAGTTAAATTTTCAACCAGAGATGAATTTTAAATTAATATGATGAATCTTGAACCAAAAAATTAATTTGTAACAAAATTTTTTAACTTTTAAATAAGTAGTTGAATTTTCAACTAAAAAAAAAAATAAATTCGCATCGAACAAGCTAAAAAAATTTCCTATTATAATTCAAAATAACCAAGGAGAATAATTTCTACCAAAAGAGACGGATTTTCTATTAAAAAAGATAATTTTTCAACAAAAAATTAATGTTTAAATAAATTTCCGGTCATATTCGAGTCATTTTCCGGGTAAAGTCGCCACCCTGAAGATTAATTTAATATTTGAAAATTAAATTGGATAAACTTACTCTACTATTTCTGGCAATTCCTTATACCGACATATATATTTATGCCCAAGTCCATAGGAAGCGTCGATTCGAATCATCTGAACCTGTTCTGTGTCATTTCCATGATGTTTAAGAGCAGCCTCGTAGAGCTGAGAGCGAAAATTAGTATATTTAATTAAATATCATTTAAAAAATATTTATATTATTTTTACAATCATAATCAGAGTGGCCGAAAAACTTCATTTTCAAAATTCCCTGACTTTTTCCTGGCCAATCTTTCATTTCTTCGGAACATTAATATACAAAGACTAGAATTTTAATTATTTTGTCTTGCTTTCAAATTTACTTATTTATTTTAACCAAAATATCGGGCTTTTCCACCATAAATGATGAATTTTCAATCCAAAAGGACGCATTTTCAACAAAAGAGTTGAATCTTCAACAAAATATTTAAATTTTAAATTAAACAGTGGAATTTTCTACCAAAAGAGTTGAAATATGAACCAAAAATATATTAGTAGACTTTTGAATTAATTCAAAAGCAACAAATATGATTTTTCTACAAAAAAACGAATTTTTAATCTAAAGGGACGAATTTTGACCATGAAAACTGTTGCATTTTCGACCAAAAAATATTACTTTCTAACCAAGTAGTTAAATTTTCAACGAAATTGTTGAAGTTTTAACCCAAATGTTGAATTTTCAACCGGATGGTCGACTTTTCAAACAAAAAATATCAAAGTTCAACCAAAAATAGTTTTATTGTCAACCAAATAGTTGAATAAAAAACGTTGATTTTTTAACTAAATAGTTGAATTTTTAAGCCAAAAAGGACGAATTTTTTTAGAAGGTAGATGAATTTTAATCCCGAAAAGTTAAATTTTTAAGAAAAAATAAATAAATGCTCAACAAAATATTTAAATTTTGAACTAAAGAGTTGAATTACAAACCTACATAGATGAATTCTCAATAAAAAATAGAATAGATAATAACCAAAAGAAATGAAATTCCTGCCATAAAAGCGGAATTTTAAACCAAAAAGATAGCTTTTCTACCAAAAAGCCGAATTCTCACAAAAATAATTGAATTTTCAACAGAAAAAGATTAATTTCCAATAAAAACTATAAATGTTAAATTTGCAGTAAAAAAATTAATTTTCAACAACAAAAAAACACAAATTTTCAGCATTTTTAACAAAAAAATATGAAATGCGAAACCAAGAAATTTAGTTTTATACCGAATTTTCAACTAAATAAGATCAACAATTGTCAACCAAAAATGGAAAAATTATATTTTCAGGTTAAAAAATTAATATTAAAGCAAAAAAATAGTTAAATTAACAACAAAAAAGATTAACCATTAACCAAAAAATTTGTTTAATAAATTAGTTCAATTTTTACCCAAGTAGTTGACTTTTCTATTAAAAAAGATCAAGCTTCAACAAAATAGTTAAATTTTCAATGAAAAAAAGATAAAACACAATTCAATTTTTAACCAAATAATTGAATTTTCAACCTAAGAGTTGGATTTTCAACAAAATAATTAAGTTTTCAACAAAATATATAAATTTTCAACAAAAAAGTAAAAGATGTCATCAACCAAAATAAATTAAATTTCTGTATAAAGAAATGAATTTAAAATTTGAAAGGATCAATTTTCAACAACGAAAATTGTTTTTCTATCTAAAAGGCGAATTTTCAACTAAAAAACATAAATTTTCAATTAAAAATGGAAAAGTTAAATTTTCAGAAAAACAATCAATTTTCAACAACAAAAAACAACAAATTGTTAAATAAAAAATAGCTTTTTAAATTTCAATATTTGAATTTTCAAACAAATAAAGTTGAATTTTTTAATCTAGAAAAGATGGACTCTCAGCAACAAGTGTAATAGAGGATATTTCAACCAAAATAAATTAAATTTCTGCGAAAAGTGATGAATTTAAAAAAGTCAAATTTACAACAAAAAAGATTAATCTTCAATAAAAAAATAAAAAAATAAATAAAGTACTTATGTGGTTCAACTTTCAAGCAAGTAGTTAAATTTTTCATTTAAAAAGATCAATTTTCAAGAAAATAATTAAATTTTTGTCATAAATAGTTAAATTTTCAACACTTAAAATGAATCATCAACGAAAAATGTAACAGTTGATTCTTTAACAAAAAAAAGCAAATTTTCATCAAAATAATTAAACTTTTATCCTAAAAGTTGAATTTTCAACAACAGAATTAAATTTTCAACACAAATAGTTGAATTTTTAGACAAATGATTGAATTTTCAATCTAAAAAGATGAATTTTCAACACAAAAAATATAATAGATTATATTTTAAAAAAAAAGAAGATTACTTTTCAACCAAAAGGACCAATTTTGAATACAATGCATGAATTTTTAAGCAAATAATTGATTTTTTAATTTAAAAAGATAAACTTTCAATTAGTAATTGAAAAGTTAAATTTTCAATTAAAAAATTAACTTCGAGAAAACTGAAAACAAAAAGATTATTTTTCGACCAAAAAAGACCAGTTTTCAACTAAAAAGGATAAATTTTTAATAAACTAGTTAAATTTTTAAGCAAAAAGTTGAATTTTTAATAAAACAATTGAATTTTCAAGAAAAACAGAGAAGATCTTTTAAACAAAAAATTGAATTTTCAACCAAGCAGATGACTTTTCTACCAAAAGGGCCAATTTTTAATACAATACATGAATTTTTAAGAAAATAGTTTATTTTTAAACTGAAAAAGATAATATTTAAATTAGAAAATGAAAATTTAAATTTTCAATTAAACAATTAAATTTCAAGAAAACTGAAAACAATATTTCAAACAAAACGGATTATTTCTCTAGAAAAAATACGACATTTCAATTTTAAAAAAGATAAATTTTAAATAAAACAATTAAAATTTCAAGAAAAACAGTGGAGATTTTTTTAACAAAGAATTGAATTTTCAACCTAAAAAGATGAATTCTCCACAAAAAAATGCAATAGATGATATTTCAACCAAAATAAATGCAATTTCTAACAAAAGAGATGAATTTATAAAACCGAAAAGACGAATTTTCAACAAAGCAGGTCACTTTTCTACCAAAAGGGCCTAATTTTAAAATAATACATGAATTTTGAAACAAATATTTGAGTTTTCATCTAAAAAAGATAACATTTAAATTAGAAATTGAAAAGTTAAATTTTTTAATTAAACAATTAACTTTCAAGAAAAATGAAAACAAAATTTCAAACAAAAAGATTATTTTTCAACCAAAAAAGACGAATTTCCATCTAAAAGGGATACATTTTTAATATAATAGTGAAATTTCCAACCTAAAAGTTACATTTTCAAGAAAAACGGTGAAATTTTTAAACAAAAAATTGAATTTTCAACCTAAAAAGATGAATTCTCCACAAAAAATGCAATAGATGATATTTTAACCAAAATAAATGCAATTTCTACCAAAAAAGATTAATTTATAAAACCGAAAATACGAATTTTCAACAAAGCAGGTTACTTTTCTACCAAAAGGGTCTATTTTTATAACAATACATGAATTTTTAAACAAATATTTTATTTTTAAACTGAAAAAGATAAAATTTAGATTATAAATTGAAAAGTTAAATTTTCAATTAAAAAATTAACTTTCAAGAAAGCTGAAAACAATATTTCAAACAAAACGGATTATTTCTCTATAAAAAAGACGACTTTTCAATTAAAAAAAGATAAATTTTTAATAAAATAGTTAGATTTTTAAGCTAAGAGTTCAATTTTTAATAAAACAATTGAATTTTCAAGAAAAACAGTGGAGCCAATTTTTAATACAATACATGAATTTTTTTAACAAATATTCGATTTTTAAACTGAAAAAGATACAATTTAGATTAGAAATTGAAATTTTTAATTTTCAATTAAACAATTAACTTTCAAGAGATGAATTTTCAACCAAAAATTTGATTTTTAACCAAACAGATACATTTTTAACCAAAAAACAGGAAATTTGAATCCATAAAGTTTAGTTTTCTACTAAAATTATCAATTTTCAACTAAAACAGATCAATTTTCAACAGAAATAGTTAAAATTTCAACCACAGAGATGAAATTTCAAATAAAATTGTGAATCTTCGAACAAAAATTTTAAAGAAATATTGTAATAGTAGCACAAGCAAAACAAAAACGATTTTTCAACAAAATAATTGATTCCTGAATCAAAGAAGATTAACTTAAAGCAAGACATTGCATTTTTATCAAAAGTATTCCAATTTTTACTGAAAAAGATGAATTTTCGAATCAAAAAGACGAAACTAAAAAAAAGAGATAAATATTCTACTCAGAAAGATTTCGATTGCATTTTCAACCCAAAAAAGATGAATTTTTAACAAAACAGTTGAATTTTCAATCAAATAATTTTTAACGAAAAATATAATTGTCTGGAGGAAGAAACTGCAAAGAAAAAGAAATGTCAGGCAAATAAATTACTGCCACCAGAATCTTATAATGGCAACATTTTTACCATAGAATCTGTAAAAAATGGAATACAACAATTCAAATATAATTTAACAAAATTCAAATTTATTATCCCTGATTATCAGATTTTCCCGCGACTATTACAATAATAATAATTATTTATATCAAATAGATTATCCGTAAAACCCCATTTCTTCTTTCTGTCATACAATTATAATATATTTGTTATAAATAATCATAAATTATTATTATAGACGTGGGACGCGAAATTATATTTTATTTTTTCTATCGTAAAATACCTTTACGCCTAAAGAAAATGGTACAACGCTGTCATCTTCTGCGTGTAAAATCATAACGGGACACTGGAGTTTCGTGATGTGCTTGTCCGATTCAAATCTTAAATGATTGTCGTAAAATGGTTGGACGATAACCCATTTGAACCAGGGTAAATGCTTAAATATCTGGAAAAGGGAGAATTTTTAGCAAAATAATTTCCCAATTTAAATTGTCTCTGAAACTTCAGCTTATTCTTTTTAATTTGGTAATTTTGTTAAATTTGCAATTTATTACCAGCGCCATCGGATGCTCACTCAACTCCGAAGCTATGTTGTTGAAGGGAGATTCCAGAAACAAGCCTGCTGGAGAATGTCCATCAACTGCCAATAAGGCGAGAGCGTGCGTTGATACTCTATAATTAATTTTTACTCGATTATAATTGATATTTCAACCAATAGAAGCGAATTTTCAACAAAACGGATCAATTTTGTATCCAAAAAAAGTTGAATTTTCAAGAAACTAATTCAATTTTTAACCAATAGATAAATTTTCAATAAAATAATTGAATCCTCGACCAAAACGGATGAATTTTCAACCGATGAGATAAATATTCTACCAAAAAGGCGCATTTTAAATAAACAAAATCAGCTGAAAAAATTGATTTTCAACAAATTAAAAAAGAATTTTGAAAAATATATATCAATTTCCAACCAAAGTGATTAATTTTCAAATAAAATGATGAATCTTCAACTGGAATAATTAAATTTTCAACCAAAAGGATGAATTTTTAAAAATCTTTTTCATGCTCATTTTGCATAAGATTATTCATGAAAAATAGATTTATTTTCGAACATAATTAAAATTTCTTTAAAAAAATCTTAGCAATTTTAGAAATGCATTTGAGTTTTTTGGATTGTTTCTATTCCTCTTTGGAAAATGCGTTAAACTAAATAGATTGTTTCAGAATCCCCCACAAAAAAAGAAAAATTGAAATTGAGTGAAAAAAAATGAATTTTCAACCGAAAATGGAATAGGAACATTTCTTAGTAAAAGAAAAAATAATTTACAATAAAAAATAAGAATTTGAACTAAAAAAAGAAACTTCAATTGAAATAGTTGAATTTTCAAACAAAAAGTTAATTTTTACTAAATAATTTTCACTTAAAAAGATAAATTGTGAAGCAAAACTTAAATAATTAAAATTCAAGTCAAAAAATTAATGTTCGAACAAACAGATGAATTTTCAACTACAAATATGGATTTTTTAATTGGAATAAGTTAAATTTTTAGTTAAAAAAATTACTTTTACAACAAAAAAACTAACTTTAAAAAAAATTTCAAATAAAATTATAAATCTTTAAATGGAATAGTTGAATTTTAAACCAGAAAGATGAATTTTCAACAAAAATGAGATGAACTGCAATATTTTAATTTTTAACCGGAAAAAGAGAATTTTTAAATAAGAAGATTAACTTGCTACGAAAAAAATTATTTTCTACCAAAAATAAAAGTCGATTTGGAAGAAAATATGTGGATTTTCAATGAAATAGTTAAATTTTCCGTTAAAAAGATACATTTTCATCCAATTTCTGGAATTTTTAACTAGAAAACTAGAAAAAATAAATTTTCAATCTAACTGATAAATTTTCAACCAAGAAGATCAATTTTCTACCAAAAAAGTGCATTTTTAACAAAATCAGGATAGTGATTCGGCGGACTTAAATTTCCCCCTAAAAAATATCAGCTTTTTACAAAAAATGAATGAGTTAAGCTTCCAGTTAAAAAAATTAATATTCAACAACCAAAAAGATGAATTTTTAAACAAGAAGATTAATTTTCAAATAAAAAGATTAATTTTCTTTTCAAAAAGCACAATTTTTCAAAAAGATACATAAATGATTAACGAAATAGTTTTTTGTTTCTAATGAGCCGAAAAGTGAGGTAGTTTGGAAGTCTAGTTTTTAATTGTGAATCTTTTTCATGCACATTTTGCATAAAAACATTTTGCATGAAAAAATAGATTTATTTTCAAAATTAAATTAAACATTTTTTAAAAGAGTTTTAAGAGTTATAAGAGTTTTTTTAATTGAGTCACAATAATTTTACCTTAATTTCTTGAAAGAAATCTTCTTATTTGAATTTTTTTAAAAAGAATATATAAAATAATAGCAATTTTAAAAACGCATTACACTTTTTTTTATTGTTTTTTTCCTTATTTGGAAAATATAATAATCTGGATAGTATGGTTCAGTATCCCTTACAAGAAAAAAGGAATACTTGAATTTTTAATTAAAGAAGACAAATTTTCAATAAAATAGCTGAATTTTTAATTTAAAAAATAATAATTTTCAACCGAAAATGAAATATTAACATTTCTAGTTAAAATCATAATATAATTTTAAACAAAAAATAAGAAGTTCAAATAAAACAATGAATCTTAAACTGAAATATTATAATTTTCAAATAAAAAAATTAATTTTGACTAAATAATTTTTACTAAAAAAGAGAAATTTTCAACTAAAACTTAAATAATTAAAATTCAAGTTAAAAAATTAATGTTCAAACAAACAGATGAATTTTCAACTACAAATATGGATTTTTTAATTGGTATAAATTAAATTTTCAGTTAAAAAAATTAGTTTCAACAAAGAAAAAAACTTAAAAAAAGACTGCTACATTTTCAAACAAAGTGATGAATTTTTAACTAAAATTGTCAATCTTTAACTG
>JAWWLR010000148.1:34333738-34346531 GCA_035041075.1 Acraspis erinacei | reverse complement strand
CTACAACAACAAAAAAAACTTAAAAAAGACTGCTACATTTTCAAACAAAGTGATGAATTTTTAACTAAAATTGTCAATCTTTAACTGGAATAGTTCAATTTTAAACCAGAATTATGAATTTTAAACTAAAATTATCAATCTTTAACTTCAATTAAAATTTAACTTAAAGTTAAAAAACAGTTTTTAACCAAAAAACATCCAAATAAAAACAAGTTTTCAACCAAAGAAATAAATTTTTAATGAAAACTATGAACCTTCAAACAAAATATTTAACACAAAAGTTTAATTTCTAACCAAACAATTTCATTTCCATTAAATTTTCGACCAAAATTATATTAACTGCAAAAATTTATTTTTTAACCGAAAAAAAACAATTTTTAAGCAAGAAGATTAACTTGCTACGAAAAAAATAATTTTCTACCAAAAAAAGTCGATTTTGAACAAAATATGCGGATATTCAATGAAATAATTGAATTGACAGTTAAAAAATATTAATTTTCATCCAAGTTTTGGAATTTTGAACTAGAAAACTAGAAAAAATCAATTTTCAACCAAAAATGGAAGAGTACAATTTTCAGTTAAAGAAATTAATTTTCAATGAAACTGAAGAATTTTCAACTAAAATTTGGAATCTTCAACTGGAATAATTCAATTTTATGCCAAAAAGATTAATTTTCAACTATAAATAATAATTTCCTACAAAAAAAGACCAATTTTCCAAAAAGTACATAAATTTTCAAACAAATAAGTTTAATTCTTTAATTCAAAATATCAATTTTCAACCAAATAGTAGTTGAATTTCCACCAAAGCAAGATAGATTTATTTTTAACAAAGTAGTTGCATTTTCAGAGATGAATTTTTAATTAAAATGACGAATCTTCAACAACAACAAAATAATTTTTAACAAAATAGTTTAACTTTTAACCCAGTAGTTAAAGTTTTTAATTAAAAATTATGAATTCGCAACGAACAATGAAATGCAAATTTTTAATATAATTCAGAAATATTTTTTTATGAAATACTGCTTCTACTCTAAAAACTGCTTGAAGTAATTTCTTTATCTAAAATTTACAAGAGAGAGCTTTCGAATTGGAAAAGGAATTTTTTTAATTCCTTTTTCATAAATCTGTTGAAAAAATTTCCTAAAATAAAAACGATAACTATTTTCTAAAATTAAAGAAAAAAAATAAGATAAATGAGGAGCAAGCGAATAAATTTTGATAAATCAATTTTTTTTAATTTGATAAAATCGTTGTTTCTGTATTTTTGAAATATCATCAATTCGATTATCAAACTTAAGTCAGCGAAAAAAATCTCATAAAGAAAAAAATTGCAAAAGATTTTTCTTATAATCGAAAACAATAAGCATTAAATAATAAATTATGATTTAATTAGAGTAAACTGAGATAATTTGCAAAATCTGCGAGATAAAGTAGAAATTACTTTTCTAAATTGACAAAAATTATTAAAATAATGAAAACTTGAAGTTTTCTGCGATAATTAAAGTTCCGTTTTTATATATATTTTTATAATTTAAATTACATTTTCAACTAAAATACAAATATTCTTTTATCAGAAACCAAAATTTAATTTCTCAAGATTCAAGGTTTATTTGATAAAAAAAAAACTTACCCTGTTCCCAAAGAATGGCCCCAGACAAAAACTGGAGCTGATCCATTTACAGTTTTGAGCAACCACTCGACTACAAATTTACTATCTGCGACCACACCCATTTCTGAAAGATCAGCATTTTCACTATCACCGTAACCTGAAAAAAATATAAGATTTAATCAGTATTTTAAGTTAATTTCTTGACATCTGAAGACTATTGTATTTTTTTCATAAATGGCACCCTTTTTTGAGAAAATTGGGACATGATAAAGAAGCTATTAAAAGAAGTCGAATTTATACTGGCATAGGTGATAATTTTTCTATTCTTATTTTTATCTAATGTTCTTGCTGGCTTTGAAAAACTCTTTAAGCAATTCAACATTTTCTATTGATAAAAATATATTAGAAAAAATCAAGAAAAGTTGAAAGAATGAAAAATAGATAAACAGCAATATTTTAAAATTATAATTTTTGAGTTTGTCTATTTTTTATTCTGTCAGATTTTTTTCATTTTGCGTCCACTGAATTTCTACAATTAAAAGTTTTGAGGCAATGAAAATATTTTTTAGACAGCATGGTGTCTATTCAAATCCTGAAATAAAATTACTTGAAAATTCCGGGTTTTTTCAGGTATCTCAGGTTTTTTCCAGTTATATTTTTTCATAGTCAGAAGCAATTCAAATATTACGCATTTTTTAAATTAATCGATTTGGAATATGTATATAGTTTCGCGAGTTTATTAAAAATAATGTACTTTTTAATTTCTAGGGATTCAATAAATATTAAATCATTTTTAAAATAATAATTTCTTGATTTTATCTCTAAAGTCTATATTAAATTCAAATAAAACCCTTTCAATTCCTCAATTTTCAAGTAAAACTATTGCATTTTCAAGAAGATATATGAATTTTTAACCAAATAGTTGAATTTTAAACAAAAATGTTAATTTTCTACTAAAAGTGACGATTTTTTAAAAACATAGATGAATTCGCAAACACAGTTGAATTTTAAAATAAAAAAAGATTAATTTTCTACCTAATAATTAAATTTTCAACTAAAAACGATCCGTCTTCAGTCAAAAATCGATTAATTACATTTTCGGTTACAAAATTAATTTTGCTTTTGAAAAAAATGAACCAAAAAGATTAATTTTCAAACAAGAAGATTAATTTTCTACTAAAAGAGACGATTTTTTAAAAACATATATGAATTCGCAAACAAACAGTTGAATTTTAGAATAAAAAAAGATTAATTTTCTACCTAATAATTAAATTTTCAACTAGAAAAGATCCGTTTTCAGCCAAAAATCGAATAATTACATTTTCGGTTAACAAAATTAATTTTTCTTTTAAAAAAAATGAACCAAAAAGATTAATTTTCAAACAAGAAGATTAATTTTCTACTAAAAAAAGACTATTTTTCAAACCACGCAGATGATTTTTCAATGAAATAGTAGAATTTTCGACCAAAATAGATGGAACTTTATCAAAATAGATCATTTTTCAACGAGAAAAGATAAATCTTCAACCAAAAGTTGAATAATGAAACTTTTAATTAAAAAAATTAATTTTAAACCAAAAAATTTCTTTTTTCTATTAAAATGATGACCGCAAATAAAATAAATAAATTTTAGATCCAAAAATTAATTTTCAACAAAACAAAAAATCAATTTTTAACCAAAAAGATTTTTTACGACCAAGAAATGCGAATTTTCAACTAAAAAAAAGACATTTTTTAAACCAAAACCTGAATATTGAAACATTAAGTTAAAAAATTAATGTTTAATCGAAGAGATGAATTTTCAACTAAAATTATGCAATATTCTACTGGAATGGTTAAATTTTAGATTAAGAAAATTAATTGTCAACCAAAGAAATCGATTTTTCAACTAAATAATTTAAGTTTTAACTGAAATAATTAAATTTTTATTATCAAAAAATTAATTCTAAACCAAAAAATAAACTTTTAATAAAAAAGTAAAGCTGTTTTAGAGAAAAGTTGTCTTCTTCTTCTTTTTTTTTTTGAATAAAATTTGTTTTTGATTAAAATTTTCTCGGTTGAATTTTTTCTCTTTGGTTGAAAATTTAAATATTTTCTCAGACATTTTTTTTTATTTATCTGTTTCTTAAAAACTCACCTTTTCTATTCAAAAAATTGCATGCTTTTTTGAAAATTCATCTCTTTGGTGTAAAAACAACTATTTTTGTGAAAATCAGTTTGTTTTTCTTTAAAAATTGTTTAACTGAAAATTTAACATGTCAATTTTGCTTCAAAATTTGCCACTTTCTGTTTAAAAATCATCAATTTAGATGAAAGTTAATGTATTTAATTGAAAATTCGTCTCTTTTGACTGAAAAGTAAACTTGATTCTCAACAATTAAAGTTTTTGGTCAAAAAACAATTCTTTGTTTGAAAATTTAACTAATTTTTTTAAAAATCGTTTTTCTTTTCCGGAAAATTGATCTTTGTAGGTTGAAAAATTTAACTATGTGTTCAAAAATTGATCTTTTTTTCAGAAAATTATTCTTTTTGTTTGAAAATTCATCTATTTGGGTTAAAATTTCATTTTTTGGTTAAAAATTGATATAATTTAAAAAAATTTCTTTACCTCGGTAAAATTCTTTTTTGGTTGAAAAATAATTTTTCAGTTGAAAATTCAACTTTTTGGTAGAAAATTCATCTTCTTGATTGAAAATCCATTATTTTTGTTTTAAAAATGAAGTCTTTTGTTCAAATCTTCATTTGTTGATCAAAATTATTTGCTAAACTGAAAATTGAACTATTTAATTTTCGGTAAAATTTTTTTTTTAAGGTAAAGTTATGTTTTTTCCATAAAAATCAAACTAAATATTTTATTGAAATTTTTTGTTGATAATTAATTTTTCAAATTAAAAATTTAGTATTCTATTTAATATTAAAAATTATCTATTCAATTTTTGGTTACATTTTTTAAAACTTTAACTATTTTTTTAAAAATTAGTTTTTATTTTCTCGAAAATTCATCTTTTTGTTTGAAAATTCAACTATGTGTTTGAAAAATTACTTTATTTATCAAAGCATTTTTCTTGTTTGCAAATTCATTTTTTTTAATTCAAATACTTTTAAAAAATTTCATTACTTTACTAAAAATATATTTTTTTTTAAATTATTTTTCAGTTGAAAATTTGACTTTATTCTAGAAAATCCATCTTCTTGTTTGAAAATTCAATATTTTTTGTTGAAAATGTCAGTATTTTGTTCAAACTTTCTTTTTTTGGTTCACAATTATTTTTTTACGAAAAATCTAACTATTAACTTTTTTGTTGCATTTTTTCTTCTTCTAGCATTCATTTCTTTCGATAAAAATTGAACTATTTTATAAAAAAAATTATAATTAATTTTCCAACTAAAAAATCGAGTATTTTATTCAATATCCGCCTTTTTTGTATAAACGCAACTGTATTTTATTTAAAAATAAAATCTTTTCATGTAGGAATATCAATCTTTCGTTAAAAATTCAACTTTTTGTAGAAAATTCATCTTCTTGTTTGAAAATTTATTATTTTTGGTTGAAAATTTAAGTATTTTTGTTCAAACCTTCTTTTTTTGTTTTTCAAAATTATGTTTTTAACTGAAAATTTTACTATTTCTTATTTGGTTAAATTTTGTATTTATTTGTAAAATTCATTTTTTCCGATAAAAATTTAACTATTTTATTTTTTTTTAAATTTATAAACAATTTCCCAACTTAAAAATGCAGTATTTTATTTAAAAGTCGCCTTTTTGTTTAAATGCAACTGTATTTTATTTAATATTCAAATTTGTTTATGTGGGACTATCAACTATTCAATTTTTCGTTTAAAAAATTCATCTATTTTTAGTCAAAGTTATACTACTTTTTTGAGAAGTATTTTTTTGTTGTTAAAGATTGATTACTTTAGTTGAAAATAATTTTTTAACAGAACATTGAACTATTCCATTTTTTTTTAATGTTTTCTTTTCTAGTTAAAAGTTCACTTCTTTTGTTGCAAAATTGAAGCATATTGTTGAAAATTCCATTTTTTATCTAAAAATTTCACTATTCCATTTTTGGTTAAATTTTTTGAAATCTCAACAACTTTATTGAAAATTTCACAATTTCGTTGAAAACTCGTTTTCTTTTAGTAGAAACTTTGTTTTAAAAATATTAATTTTTTTCTCTTCAAACTAAGTGATTGACTCTTTAGATTTATTTTACAAATAAACTATAAACTTTTATTAACAATTTGCATAAAAAAACGCGATATTTCAATTATTAAATTTAAATGTTCGGAATTAAATCTTGAAAATAAATGACTTTAGAGAAGAATAAAATACTTACTTCGATAATCAAAGCACACTAGATGATAATCCAAGTCTTGAAATAATTTATATAATTCAACTCTATGGCTACTCGCTCGATTTCCACTGTTACCGTGCATGTACAAAATTACTGGCCTAGAAGAATTTTTTAAAACGGATTCGTAAGCTTCTTCAGTGGCGCTGATATTTTCTTTCAACAGTGATCTAGGTAAGAGTTGCCTGAAAGAGAATCAAAATTTGAATATTTTTTTTAGAGAATTAATTAATTCAAAATTTGAAAATTATGTTAACAATTAATTTAAAATGTTAAAAAAAAACGTTGTCTATTTAATATTTACCAAGCTCCTATTTTTACGCCATCATTAGTCGTTAAGTAAAAGTTCCTAGCTCCTTCTACGCCAACGGTTTCAGGCTTTTCGAAATCTACGTTGAGTGGCCAATGCACTGTAAATAGTTGATTAATATTATTTATTAAATTCGAGAAAATCTATTGATACATGCGAGTAATGCTTCAAAATTCAGGGTAGCCGCAAAACTTCATTTTCAAAATTACCTGATTTTTTCCTGAATAATTTTTCATTTTCCCTGACCATGAAGATTTCAAGACCAAAATTTTAATCTTATAAACGAAAAAATTGACTAAAAGTGAACTCAAAATAATTTAGGATGAATTAACAAGAATTCAGGGTACAATTCCAAATTAATTCAAATGAATTACAAAAAATATTATAAAATCCCGTGAAATTCTATGAAATTTGATATTTCCTGAAATCGCGAAAAACTCATTTTTCACGGTCAATTAAATTTAAAAAATCGAACACTAAATCTAAAAATGGTTCCTTTCGAAGTAATAAAAACTGGACTGCAAACGATAGCACTCAAAGTTAAACACATGAATTTTAAACTTTGAAAATTTAAGTTTAAAAGCTTTTTCATTCAAAAATAATTTGTAGAGTTCAAAGATTCAGTCCCAAAAGTATAAATCCATGTTATCATTTTCAAAGCTCTAAATTGAAGAATCAATCAATGAATAAAAAAATGTTCAAAATGATACCATTTTAAGCAATTTTAAATTCTAATTCCAGTTTAGAATTATGTTAAAAATGGAAAATTCCCTGTTTAAATCCGAAATTTTAATTCTCTTCGAAAATTTTCCATTTCAACTAATTCTAAGAATTAAATATTTTTGTCAAATTCCCTGTGCGAATTCATAATTTAAATTTTTTCGATAATACCTCGTTTCAACATTGAATACGAATTTTCTTTGAAAAATTCAATTTACCATTGAGAATTGTTATTCTCCTGGATAAATTCCAATTTCAGCTCAGAGTCCTGAATTTTATTTCTTTATTTAAATTCTTAATTTCACCTAAAAAATCAAATTATTTTGAAAAAAATCCCTGTTGAAATCAAGAACTTTAATTCTTTTCGAAAAATTCTCCATTTCAACTACGAATTAGAACTTTTTTTTGTAAAATTCCAGCTCGGAATTCGTTTAAATTTTAACGTGTTCCAAGACAAATTATAATTCTTTTGGATAAATTCCAGTTTCAATTAAATTTTTAGTTTGAAATCTGCAAAAATCTAAATTTTGTTTTAAATTAGGTACGAAATCGAATTTTATCGGGTGCACACACTTTCCTTAAATTATTTGAAATCATTTCAAGTTCTAAATTAATTTTGAATCTTTTTAAAACTTCTAAATCTCTTAAATTTACTCTAATTTTTTCTACAAATACTGACTGTTCAATTGTTATTTATAAATTCAAATTCTAAGGAAACTTTTTTAATTCCCAGGATTTTCTAGAAGTTTTAGGTCAAATTCAATTAATTTTAGAAGTTATTTAGAAAATTTTAAATTTCTAAAATGTTTCAAGGATGCTTAAACTGTTAAAAATGAAAATAATTTAACTTCTAGTTTAAGAACTTTTAAGTTGAATTTTTTTTAAAATTGTTCTAGTCTAAAGTAATTAATAATATAATTTGGAAAATTTGTAAAGATCAATGATTGATTCTTTAATTTAGAGTATTAAAAATGTCAATTTGAATTTATATTTTTGGAACGTAAACTATCAAATTAATTAAATTAAAGAAAGAGTCAATGAATTTAAAAAATGTTGAAAACTATACCATGTTAAGCAACTTTAAATTCTAATTACAGTTTAGAATTATGTTAAAAATTGAAAATACCCCGTTTAAATCCGAAATTTTAAATCTTTTCGAAAAATTCCTTGTTCAAATCCGGAATTATAATACTTTTCAAAAATTAATTTAATGTTTCAACTGACAATTACAATTTTTGGTAAAATTTCCTGTTCCAATTCATAATTATAATTTTTTCGAAAATATCTCGTTTCAGCTCAGAATTAGAATTCATTCTATTAAAAAATTCCCTGTTCCAGCTCGGAATTTATTTAAATCTTAACATTTCCTGTTCCAAGAAAAATTATCATTCTTTTGGTCAACTCAGAATTCAAATTCTTTGGGAAAACGTCCTGTTGCAAATCAGAATTTTGTTCCTTTTCGAAAATTTCCAGTACTAGCTCGGATTTGGTTAAAATTGGAAAATTTCCTGTTCAAATTAAATACTAGATTATTGGTATTTTAAATAATTTAAAAATCCTTAAAATTCTTCGAAATTTTACTTCAAAATCGTGAAACATCTACATCTTGTTTTACATTTTTTCCAATTAATTTTTTTAACTCTTCCAAATTAAAGAAATTTTCTTAAAATCTTCCGCATTCATTTTTGACAATTTTGTACATCTTTATCAATCTTTTTAAATATTCTCCTAAAATTAGTTGATTAAAATCAAAAATAATTTTCAATTTTCCTAGGAAATGTTTTTTTATTCTTCTGTAGCCTGTGAAAATTCTTAAAAAGCTTCTTAATTTTTTGTTCGAAATCTGCCAAAATCTATATTTTGTTTTAAATTAGGCCGTGGTAGACAGAATAGACCATAATTTTGAATTTTTTCAAATTTTCTAAATATCTCTTCAACTTACTTGAAATTTTTCTAAGAATAATAGAACAATTAAAATTGTAACATTCAAAGTTAAGTGTTTAATGTTTAATTTATATATAATTGTTTAAAAACCGGTTAAAATCAAAGTTGAAAGGATTTTTTCTCTAAAAATTTGTAAATTTCTTTAAATCACTTGAAAATTCCTTGAAATCTTTAAAGTATCCTATTCTACAATATTTTATATATTTTTAAATCTCGCCAAATTATCAAAATCAATACAAAATTAATTAGATTCTTTTAAAATGTCCTAAAATGTTTCCAGCTAATACATTTTTTTTTAATTACTTGGAACTTAAAAAATACACTAAAATATTTCTAATCCTTTGAAATATTTCAAATCCCTTGAAACTTTTTAAAGCTCTTTAAAGTTCATTGGATTTTTTTAAATATTCTAAAATCTTTAAAAATCCTGTTTAATCACTTAAAATTATTGGAACATATAAAAAATACCCTAAGATAAATCCAATCTTTTCAGATCTTTTGAAATCCCTTTTAAAGCTAAAGCTCATGAAAATTCCAAGGAATTTTCATAAATACCCTTAAATCTTTAAAATTCCATGAAATATTTTTTCAAATTATTGAAATCAATTGAAAATTCCTTTGAATCTTTTAAAATATTCTGAAATCTGAAAAATGCTATCAAATTTTTTGTAGCACTACGATTTACAAATACAATTAATAAATAATTTTTAAATATTTGAAATTGTACAAAATCCATTAATTTCTTTGAATAAATTCTTTGGACTGAATTCAAATATTAAAAATCAATCAAATCCTGGAAAATTCCTTTAGAAATTGCTAATATCTTAAAAAATTCCTAGGAATCTTTTGAAAAAGCCTAAAATATTTCAAATCATTTGAAACCCCTTCAAATTACTGAAATAAATTAAAAATTCCTTAGAATATTTTCAAATCCCGTAAAATAATTCAAATCATTTAAAATCTGTGGAATCTTACTTAAAAAATTGAAAAGCTCCTAAAAATAAATGAAATCTTTAAAAAATATCCTGAAATATTTTAAATCAATTAAAATCTTTTGAAACCACTTGAAATATCTTTAAAAAACCATTAGATAATTCAAATCCTGTAAAATATTTTGAAATCTCTTAAAATTGCTTAAATGTCATGAAAATTCTTTGCAATTTAAAAAAATATCCTAAAATCTACCAAATTTTTCGAAATCCTAGGAAATTTTTTAGAAGCACATGCAATTTTTTTCAAATCCGTTAAATTCTTTCAAATAATTAAATATCCCGTTTAATGATTTGAAAATGCCTTGGAATCTTTTAAAATAGCCAAAATATTTAAAATCCTTTAAATTCCTGTTTTAATAAAATTAATTGAAAATTCCTTGTAATTTTTAAAAATACCCAAAATATTGAAAATCATTTAAAATCTTTTAGAGATTTTAAAGATCTTGTAAATCCTAAGAAATATCTCATTTCTTGTAAATAAATTCTTTGAAATCCATTAGAATATTATAAAATCTCGTGAAATTACTTAATACCTAATATTTCCTGAAATCCTGAAAAATGTATGAAAATACCTTGAGCTTTTAAAATCCCTTGGAATCTTTTTAAGTGCCATAAAATACTTAAAATGCTTTGAGACTTTTCCAAGGGCTTCAAAATTCATTAGAATTTATTAAAATACCCTAGAAATTTTGAAAGTTCTTTTAAATATTTTGAAACTTTTACAAGCTTTTGTAAATTCTTAGTATTTTTTAAAATACCCTGAAGTCTTTCAAATCGTTTCAAATTATTGAAATCTACTAAAAAAACACTCTATAATATTTCAAATACTTAAAAATCTTTTGAAATCCCTGGACATTATTTAAAGATTTAAAGTTCCTCAAAATTTCTGGAAAATTTTTCAAATACCCTAAAATCACTTAAATTCTTTGAAAAGCCCTTAAATGATTGAAATCGATTGCAAATTTCTTAAAATCTTAAAAATATACTATTTCAAATCCGTTTAAACTTTTAAAAGTTCTTTGAAATTCCTTGGATTTTCTAAAAATGCCCTAAAATATTTTAAATTCTTTCAAATCTTTTGAAACTTCTTAGAGTTCTTGTAAATTCCTTGGAATTTTTTTAAATACCCTACAACTATGGAATTTTTAGTTGGAAGAAGTTAAATTTTAAGTTAAAATATTACTTTCTACACACAAAATAACTATTAAAAAATTGTAAATATTTAACTGGAATATTCGAATTTTAAACCAGAAATATGAATTTTTAATTGAAAATGATGAATAATTAACTAGAACAATTGAATTTTTTACAAAAAAAATATATTTTCAACCAGGAAGATTAATCTATGCCGAAAGAGACGAATTTTCAACTCAAATAGATAAATTTTCAATCGAAAATTGAATAATTCAGTTTTTAGTAAAAAATGAATGTTCAACCAAAAATTTAAACAAAGAAATGAATTTTTAATTTTATTTTTCAACAAAAAAATATAATAATTTTTAACAAAAGAGTTTAAATTTCAAACAAACAATTTTATTTCCGACCAAAAATTGAATTTTCAACTAAAATGAGATTAACTGGAATATTTGAAATTTTAGCCGAAAAAAAGAGAATTTTTAAACAAGAAGAACTTTCTGCGAAAAAAAATAATTTTCTACCAAAAAAAATCGATTATGAAAAAAACCATCCGGATTTTCAATGAAATAATTGAATTTACAGTTAAAAAAGTTCAATTTTCATCCAATTTTTGAAATTTTGAACTAGAAAACTAGAAATAATCAATTTTTAACAAAAAATGGAAGAGTAAAATTTACAGTTAAAGAAATTAATTTTCAATCAAACTGATGAATTTTTAACTAAAATGATGAAACTTTAACTGGAATACTAGAATTTTGTGCGAAAAAAAAATAATTTTCAACTATAAATATTTTATTCCTACAAAAAAAAGGAATTTTCAAATCAAAAATTCTATTTCCAACGAAATAGTTGCATTTTCAAACAGAGATCAATTTTCAATTAAAATTATGATTCTTTTACAATAACAAAATAGTCTAATTTTTAACCAAGTAGTTGAATTTTTAATTTAAAATAATAAATTCGCAACGAACAATGTAAATCAAATTTGTGTTAAATTCAGAAATATTTCTTCTTTGAAATATGAGAGAATTCTGATTTGGAAGAGAGGAATTTTTCAAATTGCCTTTTTCTAAATCTATGTAAAAAAATTTCCTGTTCCAAGTGTAATTATATTTCTTTACCGAAATTCCCTGTCCTAAAATAAAAACGATAAATATTTCTTTTTAATTAAAAAAAACAAGATAAATGAGGAGTAAGCAAATAAAACGTAATAAATCCATTTTTTGTTGTTGCAAAAATTGAGAAAATAAATAAATAAATTATGATTTAATTAGAGTAAACTGAGATATCCTGCAAAATTTAAATTATATTTCAAATTATATTTTCAATCAAAAGTGTAAAAGTTAAATTTAAAAAAAAAATGATAAAAAAGGAGTTTTCAATCAAATAGTTCAAGTTTCAACCAAAGAGATCAATTTTTAACTCAACCGAAAAAAAATTAATTTTTAACAAATGATTGTAAATTTTAACCAAATAATTTTATTTTAAACCTGAAAAAAGAATTTTCAACTAAAATGATAAATATTTAACTGGAATACTTGAATTTTTAACCGAAAAGAAAAAATTTTAAACAAGAGGATCGACCTTCAAAGAAAAAGATAATTTTTTAAATAAGTGGATTTTCACCGAAATAGTTGAATTTTCAATTAAAACAGACCAACTTTTAACAAAAAATAAAATAGTTAAATTTTCATTAAAAAATCATTTAAAAAACCTAACTTCTT
>JAWWLR010000148.1:34314334-34325465 GCA_035041075.1 Acraspis erinacei | reverse complement strand
GCGTTCTCGACAAAATTTCCTGACTTGAAAAAAAAATTCCAGACATTTCCAGGTTTTCCAGGTGAGTAGACACCCTGATATATAACTTCTCTAAAGCCGAAAAGTAGGAAAAAATTGTATTAAAAATTAGGTCCATCACTTAAAGCTAAATCCCATCAATCTGCTAAAACCTATTTAAAAACAAATCCTATAAATACCTTATCAGAATACAAAAACAATGAAGACTAGATTCAAAAGAAACCTCAATGCTACACAAATATTATTAGAATATAAAATAAATAATATATAATATAATATTATTAGAAAATAAAATATTTTCTATAAAAGCAGGTAGTGATACCAAAGCGCATAATTGCAAAATTTTAAAGTAAATTATAAACAAAGATCCATTCCCAAGCATTAATAAGCATTTGACACAAAGTTATTTGTATAAATCAGAAAAAAAACTTTTATTCTAAATACGAGTAAAAATATTTGCTAAGCACTATTGAAAATATTAAATACACATTTGATATTTAGAGGAAAATAGTTAACTTCAACCAGCTTCCATTTTGAAGATATTGCAAGGTACGATTCCACTGGTTGATAAAGATGTGCAATTATTAGGAAAAAAGTAAAATTCGCATTGATGTGAAGTTTATTATTTTTCATTTAAAACTACCTACTGAATTTTTATATCGAATTTGTTTATTTCGTTAATTTTTATAGCACATAAAACAAAAAATATTATTTGAAAATAAATTAAATTATTTTATTCAAGGGGCACATTATTTCAAACTTCAGAGCAAATATTTGAAATTGACGAATTTCACCTTTTAACCACTTAACTTGTTTAGTTTGAAAAAATGAAATATTGAATTAGTAATTGCAATAAATAACTTAAATGAAAAGTTACATATGCACCCCTCAAAAGCTGTAATTTTTTTTATTTAACACATATTTTTTCTTCCTAAAAATGTAATGAAGTTATAAATAAACATTATCAGTACGATAATAGACGCAAATCGTGTACAGTTTACAATTAGTGAAATTGTTAATTACAATTGTTAATTACAACCAACTGTAGAAATTAACATCAAAAGCAGCATTCAAATTTTTTAATTACATAAAAAAGCATTGTATCAAAGAGTCATTGACTTTGAAGGTTTTATTTAATACTGAGTAACCGATTATTCCAATTACTGTGATTTGAAATTTTTCATTACTACCGATATTTAATAAAGACTTCACAACCCAAAATAATAATTGGGGAATCAGGGTGGCAATTGGGCGGATGATTTTAAATTTCGGGTCATTTCCGATTTTTTCAGGTCAAGTTTCTCAATTTTTCAGTTCAACTAAAAGTAACATTCATATTTTCCGCAATATGCAAACATTTATTTTAATTCATAACGTCCATTCTAAACATCCTTTAACACAAGAGACCAAACAATTACAAAATTAATTAATTTTGAAACAAATTCTTCAAATTTCCAGTAAAAAATATCAACTTTCAACAAAAAATTGAATAGTTAAACTTTTAGTTGAAAAAATTAATTTAGAACCAAAAAAAAAAGGATTTTTAAGAAAATAGTTCAATTTTCAATCTAACTGATGAGTTTCCAACTAAAATTATGAATCGTTAAATAGAATAATTATATTTCAACCAACAAGATGAATTTTCGAACCAAAAAGGTCAATTTTTAAACAAGAAGATTAATTTTCAAGTAAAAAGGTTAATTTTCTAATAAAAAATATAATTTTGTAACGAAATAGTTTAATTTTTAATGAAAGAAGACTAAGTTTCAAGAAAATATTTAAATTTTGAACCAGAACAAAATCAATTTTCAACAGAAAAATCAGTTTTCAACTAAAACAATGAATCTTCATCTAAAATAGTTAAACTTTCAAACCAAAAATAATAACTTTTACTAATAAAGATAAATTCACGACTAAAACTTAAATAATTAAGTTTTAAGTTAAGACAATCAATGTTTTAAAAAAATCAAGTAAAAATTGATAAATTAAATTGTCAGTCAAATAATGAATGTTAAGAAAAAGTAATTTTTAACAAAAATTATGGAAACTTAAATAATTAAGATTTAATTAAAGAAAATCAATGTTAAACCGAAAAAGACGAATTTTCAACTATAAAAAGATCATTTTTCAATCAAAAATTGAATAATTACATTTTCATTCACAAAGTAAATGTGCAACAAAAAAAATGAATTTTCAACTCAAATTATGGAATGATCAACTAGAATAGTATTTTAAAAATTTTCTGTTAAAAAACAATATTTTCAACCAAAAAAATTAATTTTCAACAAAAGAATTTATTTTTTAACCAAATAAATTTATTTATAAGCTAAAAGATGAATTTCCAACGAAAATGGTAAATATTTAACTGCAATACTTTAATTTTTAACGAAATAAAAATATTTTAAATTAAAAAAGACAAATTTACATAGAAATTTTTTAATTTTGAACTAGAAAAGATTAATTTTTTAGCAAAAAATACGATTTTTGAAGAAAAAAATGAATTTTAACGAAATAGTGGAACTTTCAATCAAAGGAGACAAATTCTCAAGCAAATAATTTAGTTTTGAAATAAAAAAAATGTATATTGGTTAAAAAAATGTAATTGATTCTTTTGTAGAAAAAATCATTTTTCATCAGAAAATAAAATATTTACATTTTAGTACAACAACAAAAAGTAACTGAAGTAGTTGAAGTTTCGTTGAAAGAACAAAATTTTTACTACAAAAAATTGTCAAACTAAACTTAAAAAAAAAGTTTTAAGTTAATAAAATCAATCTTGAGATAAAAAAGACGAATTTTCAACTAAAAATTAAATAATTAAGTTTCCAATCAAAAAATGAATGTTAAAAAAATGAAGTTTTAACTAAAATTATGGAATATTCAACTAGAATATTCTTTTGAATTTCAGTTTTAGAACAAAATTATTTTCAACCAAAAAAGAAACACATTTTCAATAAAATCGTTAAATTTTCGGTTAAGTTTCTCAATTTTTCAGGTCAACTAAAAGTAACATTCATATTTTTCACAAAATGCAAGCATTTATTTTAATTCATGACGTTCATTCTAAACATCCTTTAACACCAGAGACCAAAAAATTACAAAATTAATTAATTTGGAAACAAATAATTCAAATTTCCAGTAAAAAATATCAATTTTCAAGAAAAAACTGAATAGTTAAACTTTTAGTTGAAAAAATTAATTTAGAAGAAAAAAACGGATTTTTAGGACAATAGTTCAATTTTCAATCTAACTGATGAGTTTCCAACTAAAATTATGAATATTCAAATGGAATAATTACATTTTCAATCAACAAGATGAACTTTCGAACCAAAACGATAAATTTTTAAACAAGAAGATTAATTTTCAAGTTAAAAGGTTAATTTTTTAATAAACATATATTTTTTTAACGAAATAGTTGAATTTTTAATGAAAGAAGACAAATTTTCAACCAAATATTTAAATTTTGAACCAGAAAAAAATCCATTTTCAACAGAAAATGGAATAGTTACATTTTTAGTAAAAAAAATATAATTTTCATCTTAAATGATTCATTTGTACTAAAAAAGATAAATTGTCAATGAAAAACGTAAAAATTTTCAAATTTTAAGTTCAAAAAATTAATATTGAACCAAACAGAGGAATTTTCAACTAAAACTATGGAATATTCAGTTAGAATAAGTTAAATTTTCAGTTAAAAAAATTACTCTCCAAAAAAAAAGTACCTTTTAAAAAAACTAACTTTCTAAAAATAGTTGCTTTTTTGAAAAAAATGATTAATTTTCTAATAAAATTGTAAATATTTATCTGAAATAAATGTATTTTAAACCAGAAAGATGAATTTTCAACTAAAATCACGCATCTTTAAATAGAATAATTGATTTTTTTACCAAAAATATGAATTTTCAACCAAAAAGATAAATGTTTAAACAAAAAGATTAATTTTCAAGTAACAAGGTTAATTTTCTACCAAAAAATTTAATTTCTTAACAAAATAGTTGAATTTTCAATAAAAGCAGACAAATTTTCGATCAAATATTTTAATTTTGAACTAGAAAAAAAAATCAATTTTCAACAGAAAATCGAATAGTTACATTTTTAATAACAAAAAACTTAATTTTCATCTTAAATGATTATTTTTACTAAAAAAGATAAATTGTCAATGAAAAACTTAAAAATTATTAAATTTTATTTCAAAAAATTAATGTTGAACCAAACAGAAGAATTTTCAACCAGAAATATGGAATATTCAATTGGAATAAGTTAAATTTTTAGTTTCAAAAATTACTTTGGATAAAAAACTACCTTTAAAAGAACCAACAATAAAAATAGTTACTTTTTTTAACAAAGTGATTAATTTTCTAATAAAATTGTAAATATTTAACTGAAATAAATGTATTTTAAACCAGAAAGATTCAAAAATTTTCAAATAAATAGTAGAATTTATAATGAAAAGAAATCAATTTTGAACTAAAAATATAGTTGAAAACTTCTAAATTGACCAAAAAAAGAGGACAAATTTTCTATCCAAAAAGACTAATGTTCAACAAAACAGTGGAATTTTCAATTATAAAATGTAACTTTCTAAAAGAAAAATCACATTTTCAACCAAACAATAGAATTTGTATCCAAAAAGTTGAATTTTATTGGGGAAATTTGATTGAAGTTAGAGGAAAAAGAAGATTTTTCAAAAAAAAGGGAAATAGGGAAAGGAGTGTGAAGTCTGTAAATAAGAACCTAGGTTTCCAGAGTGGCGATTTGGCGGACCATTTCAAATTAACGTTTCTTCCCGGTCAACTAAAAGTACGATAATCATATTTTTCGCTGAAGGCAAAAATTTATGTTAAATAATGACGTTCATTCTAAACACCCTTTAACAAAACAGAGCAAAAATTGCCAAATAAAAGAATTTTCAAATCAAATTATTATTCTTCGACTGGAATAGTAGAATTTTAAACCAAACAGATGAAATTTCAACTAAAATTATGGACATTTAACTCAAATACTTGACTTTTTAACCAACAAGATGATAGTTCAAACAATAAGATACAATTTTTCAACAAAATACATGAATTTTAAGAAAATAGTTCATAAATTTACAACTAAAACTTAAATAATTAAATTTTCAGTTAAGAAAATCAATGTTAAAAAAAGGAATTTTTAACTAAAATTATGGAAATTTATAATAATTAAGATTTAATTAAACAAAATCAATGTTAAACCGAAAAAGACGAATTTTCAACTATAAAAACATCATTTTTCAATCAAATATTGAATAATTTACATTTTAATTTAAAGAAAAATGTGCAACCAAAAAAATTACTTTTCAACTCAAATTATGGAATGATCAACTGGAATAGTATTTTTTAAACTTTCTGTTAAAAAAACCCATTATTTTCAACGAAAAAAGAAACAAAAACTAGCTCATTTTTCAACCAAAATAATGAATGTTTAATTTAAAAAAATGATAAATCTTCAATAAAAAAAATTAATTTTCAACAAAAGAGTTTATTTTTTAACCAAGTAAATTTATTTATAACCTAAAAGATCAATTTCCAACAAAAATTATAAATATTTAACTGCAATACATGAATTTTTAACGAAATAAAAATATTTTCAATTAAAAAAGACAAAGTTACATACAAATTGTTAAATTTTTAACTAGAAAAGATTAATTTTCTAGCAAAAAATACGATTTTTGAACAAAAAAATAAATAAATTTTAACGAAATAGTGGAACTTTCAATCAAAGGAGACAAATTTTCAAGCAAATAATTTAATTTTGAAATAAAAAAATGTATATTGATTAAAAAAAATGTAATTGATTCTTTTATAGAAAAAATAATTTTTTAACAGAAAATGAAATAGTTACAGTTTAGCACAACAACAAAAAATAACTGAAATAGTTAGTTTCATTGAAAGAACAAAATTTTTACTACAAAAAAATTGTCAAGCAAAACTTAAATAATAAAGTTATGAGTAGATAAAATCAATGTTGAAACAAAAAAGACGAATTTTCCACTAAAAATTCAATAATTAAATTTTTAATCAAATATTGAACTAGAATATTCTTTTCATTTTCAATTAAAGAAAAAAAATTAATTTCAACCAAATAAGAAACACATTTTCAATAAAATCGTTAAATTTTCGGTAAAAAATTCCTTTTCTTCCAAATAAAAAAAATGTTTTCAATAAAAGAGCTCATTTTTCAACCAAAGAAATGATTTTTTAATTAAAATGATGAATCTTCAATTAGAAAAATTAACTTTCAACCATTTATGTTTTAACTAAGTAAATTTATTTATAACCTAAAAGCTGAATTTTCAACTAAAATAATAAATATTTAACTGGAATACTTGAATTTTCAAACAAAAAGAAAAATTTTTTAAGCTGAGATTAACTTTCAAAGAAAAAAAATCATTCTCTACCAAAAAAAGTCGCTTTTCTACAGAAAGAGTAGTTTTTTACAAACAAAATACCTAAATTTTCAAGTAAAAAAGACAAAATTTACATCCTAATTGTTAAATTTTAAGTTAAGAAAAGCCAATTTTCAACTTAAGTGGAACGGTTACATTTTCAGTTAAAAAAATTAACTTTTAACCAAACTGATAAATTTTTATATAAAATAAGTAATCTTCTACTGGAATGGTTAGATTTTATCCTACCAGAAAAATGAATTCTCAAATAATAAGATTAATTTTAATGAGCAGAATTCCTGAAAATATAATCAAGAATCCAAAGACCACCTTTTTTTATATTTTTTTATCCAATTCTTGATTATATTTTCAGGAATTCTGCTCATTAACTTGATTATTGGACGGTAATTAGAAATTTAAATTTGATTTTAATCTCATTTAAATTTCTGCAATTTTAAGATTAATTTTCTACAAAAAAAGATGATTTTTCGACAAATGACATGAATTTCTAAAGATATAGTTTAATTTTCAAATAAAAAACATCAATTTTCGAACAACTAGTTGAATTTTCATTTAAAAAAAGATCAAATTTCAACCAAAAATAGAATAATTGAATTTTCCATTAAAAATGTAGTTCTTAACCAAGAAAAAAAATCAATTTTTCAGAATTTTTTTTAAATTTTCTACTGGATTATTAAATTTTTAGTTTAAAAATTGATTTTAAATAAAGCTTTCTTTTTAAAAAGAAAATGAATTTTTAATTAAATTTAAAAAAAAGTTTAATTTTAAAATGAAAAAAAATATCAATTTTCAACCAAATAGTTGAACTCTCATAAAAAAAAGATCAAATTTCAACCAAAAATAGAATAGTTGAATTTCCGTTAGAAATTTAATTCTTAACCAAACAAAAAAAAATCGGATTTTCAAAAAAATAGCTAAATTTTCTACTGGATTAGTTAGATTTTTAATTTAAAAAAATATATTTTTTCAGCAAAGTAGTCTCATTTTTAAAAACAGATGAACTTCCAATTAAAATTATGAGTCTTCCAACAATAAAAAAATTTGTAACAAAAGAGTTTTACCCTTAACTGCAAGTAGTTGATTTTTTGCGAAAAAAAGGTAAATTCCAAACGCAAAATGTAAACAAAATTTATATTATAATTCAGAAATATTTGTCATACTTTCTTTTTCTAAAATTTTGAAGAAGGAACTTTTGAATGGTGTCTAAAATGAGAGTTGTAATTCTCTAAAAAAAATTCCGGTCAATTTACCACCCTGGTTTCTTCTCTAATATACACTTTAACATAAAATCTAAATAGAAAATAATTTTTTTTTAAATATATAACAAGTTTTGATATCTGATAATATAATAATTAAAGAATCCTAACCTTTTATTGCTATTTCTTTCAAAGTCTATGTCTAAGAGGCAGGAAAAAGTGTACTTTAAAAAGCATGACTTACATTCCATGATGCCAAATATCAGCAGCGATGATGGGAACCATTGGAGTTAAAAGAAGAAAACTAGCCCGCATTATTGTTAGTATAAACAATCAAGTTTATATTGAAGATTATTAAGTCGAAATCACTCTAAATTTTCTCCCCAAATTGAGTATTTCACCGTCTTTCTTTAAAAGCTGTAAAATCAACTCTGTAATCGATTTGCAGGAGCACCATCAGCAGGAAATTGTGTCCTGTCAGTGGGAAAATGCATCAAAAGGAATGACTCAGCTCACAGCTTTGTTTTCTACCTTTGGTGAATCATATTTATCCAACCGAACCATTTTCTTACTCTTAAACTAATATGAAAAAAGACTCACACGTAACTCAGTCACGTTGACAACAGCGTCATCTAACAAGAAAATTAATTCGAAATATGTAATATTTTAAAATATTTTATCTACTTGGTTTAAATTTGGAAATTGGAGATTTTAATAACGGTATCAGATTCACTCCGCAAAAGAAAGACATTCATTTAGATGCGTTTATGGTGGATGAAATTATTGGGACTTTTTGGGGACCTGATAAAAAATACATGCTTAATTATTAAAATAAAGAATTAGTGTACCTTTTTATGAAGCGCTTTTTCAGCAGGATCCTGTGTACCATAATAAATTAATAAATTGGAACCTAGCAATGACACAGATATGTTCGAAAATTTTTGGACTGATAAATTAGGAATGATCGTAACTGATGTAATTATGCATGAAAATCCTTTCTTGAGAAAGAAAACTTTAATTATAAGAAAAACAATACACTGGATGCTCCAA
The DNA here is from genome assembly GCA_035041075.1 of Acraspis erinacei. NCBI lineage: Eukaryota > Metazoa > Arthropoda > Insecta > Hymenoptera > Cynipidae > Acraspis > Acraspis erinacei. The sequence continues at coordinate 34,316,768 of JAWWLR010000148.1, read as the reverse complement.
AATACATCGGATTCGTTTTCCTTTGTTTGACTGATCTCTTTGTCACTAGAAACATATCAAACGTGGAAAATAAATTTGAATCTCATCTGGTTTTTTAATTCAAAAATTTCCAAATGACGATAGGAATTTATTTTTAAATATTAGAAGACTTGTTTTATTAATAGTTCCGCAAAACATGATAAAATACACGTACATAGATTGTCACATCGGTTGATTTTTTGTTTTCTGTTTATGTTATGCTCGTTTCACATGTTTCTTGGTAGGATATTAATGCGATGACGTCACTTTCCAAGATGGATACATACGGAGGTTCAGCCTGTAATGGTCCGCAAGTTCGAATCTGCAATCTTTGGAAAAAGCTCTCTTTCATTCTGAGAAAAAGAATGCGATATTCCAAGTGGTCTGTTTTTATTACAACTTTAAAGGAAAGGTCAGCAGAAATCATATCTGTTTTGTTAAAGTTAAAATATTGCATTTTTTAAATTTTAACCAAATATATAAATATATATTTAACCAAATATATTCAACCCAAAATATGAATTTTCAAACAAGAAGATTAATTTTTTCACAAAAAGACGGATTTTCAACAAAATACATTAAATTATATCGAAATATTTAAATCCCTAACTATTAAAAATATACATTTTCAACAAATAAAAAACCAGGACTTTAAAAAAAATAGTTAAATTTTCAACCAAAAAAATAGATATTTTCAAACGAGAAGATTAATTTTTCAACAAAAAATACCAATTTATAAAAAAAACCGTGAATTTAAAAACAAGCAGGTGAATATTCAATTTAAAAAGTTTTTTTAAGTGGAACAGTTACATTTTCAGTTTAAGAAAATAATTTTCAAACAACAAAAAAAAGAAACAATTTCAATTAAAATAGTTAAATCTTCCCCTCCAAAAATGATGTTTTTTACAAACTAATTGCATTTTCAATCAAAATATGAATTTTTAATCAAGAGCAACATGATTCACTATTAAAAAAAGAATTTAAAAAAATAATATTAATTGAATTAAAAATTGAATTAATATGAAAAATTCCTGAAAATAAATTCAAGAACTTAACGACTAAATTTAGAAAACCACCACAAATGCTCCCATCGCAATCTGAAAAACAAAACCTTTTCTTCCTCTCCTTTCCCCCTGGAAAAAAAGAGAAAAAAATTTGATATTCATTTGGAAAAAAATAAAAAAGAGGAAAGAAAAATGAGAAGGCAACCAACCAAATCCCCTTCCTTATCTTTTTCCTTCTTTCGTCTTTTTTATTCTTATCACTATCAAATCATCATTAAATATATATATATAATAAAATATAATATACTTTTTGAAAAGAAACTAATTATAAACTACATCGCCTTAAAATGCAATTCGTCCCCTTCAAAATGCCGTTTGAAATTTCAAAATTAGTTAATTAGAAAGTAAATTACATGATTTTTTGCCAAAAATGTCAGAAACACGATTTTTCGCGATTTTTATTTGTTTAAACTAGGGTTAATTTGGTAAAAACCCGAATGAAAAACAGTTTCTCAAAGAATAAAGTTTGTGATAAGTGTATATGCGCATGAATACTAGCGAACTGCCCCTTTATCTCACGCTCCTGGTGTTGCACGCTTGATTGAACACCCTCTCTCGATCTCGAATGTCTCAACTCTCAGCCCGAAACCACCTCGGCAGCGATTCGCGGAATTAGTGAATCCAGGCTAAATAAATCCAATTCCGAGTATACTACAGTACATTATCCGATATATTTGTTCATGTCTTTATCGACTGATCTATATTCACGAACCCTCCATGTCCTCATATGATCTAGAAATCCCGACTTAGAAATTTAAAATGTATTTTTATTCTTGTTTATATGAGGAAATCATTGTTACTATTGAAAATTCAACAGTACTGTATACGATGTATTCAAACGCGACTTTGAGACGCATCGGCCGAACTATTCAAGAACCCTTTATGAACTTCCGTACATGACCTTCCATTATACTAATATTTAATTTGTAACGAAAATTGGTCACATCGTTTGTATGAGGAAAGAAGTTTTGATATTCGGAATATGGACAATACTGTATTTGATGTAAATCGAGTATCTTCAAATCATATATTAAGAAACCTTGCATGCCCTTTCATAATTTCTCAATAGCGAATTATAAAATTGTAAACAAATGTTTATTTATTTATACACTAGAAACTTGTAAGACCGTACCGTTCAGGGCTCTGTACGAACGTACAAACAATCGACACTGGTATAAAGCAGGTATACGAGGAGGTGCCGTCCCTAAGAAACGTTCACAAAACACCATTTAAAAATTTTCAAAATACATAGTCACTGTGATTTTCTTAAAAAAATATTTTTTGTACATATATGATAAAAACATCAACTTAATGAAATTAGCACACTTTTTTTAGTTAAAATAAACCTCCCT
>JAWWLR010000148.1:34301135-34312273 GCA_035041075.1 Acraspis erinacei | reverse complement strand
AAGATTACAGGAAAAAACTCCTGGAACACAAAGAAGTCGAGTCTCGTCTAAAAGAGAGTAAGTTTTATTTATATTATGCAACTTAACATGTTTATTTCGGCTTATTCATGTGACGTCCGAACCTAACCTATAGTGTCACCATTGTCTTCTCCCGAAAATATAACAATAATCGATAAAAAACAATAATTTTGTAACGTATTTTATAATTTTGTCGATTTTTCAGCACTCTCTTATACTTTTATTGTCTGTCGGAAGAAAGTGCTAACCAAACTTATGTTATTTTAGTGCGAGAGCATCTAAAAGATCTTACGAAGCAGTATGACAAGTCCGAAAATGATCTCAAGGCATTGCAAAGCGTTGGTCAGGTGTGTGAATATTTTCGTTAATTTCATACATTAATGAAAGTAGAGCAGAAATTTATTTATTATTTTCTTTCAGATCGTGGGAGAAGTTTTGAAGCAACTGACAGAAGAAAAATGTAAGTGTTCTAATGAAGTTTTTAATTTGTGATGGTAATTTTTTGTAATTGCAAAATAAGAATTTAAGAAATTAAATCCAGAATAAACCATTAATGAAATTCCTCTCAAACTTCCAACATTTAAATTTTACTATGAATTTCTTGGAAAGTAAAAAAAGGACCAAGAATTCTTTCGAATTTTTCGGGATTTATTAAATCGCAATTTCCAAATCATTGAATATTCCATTCAAAAAATATATATTTTTATTATTATATAGATGAGATGAGAAAATTGAAATTATGGAAAAAATTTAGAATATCTTAGTTATTATTTAAGCTTTTATTTTAACGCAATTTTGTAATTTTCGCAAGATTTACAAAAGAAGTTGGGAATACTTTTAAATGTTTTAATATTTCAGAAAGATTCCAAAATAATTAAAAATTTGGAAATATTTTTAAAAAATTTTAACAAAATATAGTTTTTTTAGGATATTGGAATGCGATTTTGAGGATTTTGAAGAAGTGTGGAAGGTTTTAAGAAGATATTTTAAACCATTTCAAATTACAAAGATTTGTTAAAAAATGAAATAAGATTAGGAGATATTTAGAAATTTTAAAAAGATATAGAAATAATTTTAAGCTTAAGAAAATCTCAACAAATTTAAAATAAAATGTAGATTTTTGAAGTTTTAAAACAAAAAAATGGAGAACCTTTTTAAGAATCTTTAAAAGTTTCTAAAGAATACATTTTTTTCAAGATTACTGGAAAAAATTTTAATGATTTTTTATTTTACAAAATTTATATTAAAACAATTTTAGAATTGTGTTCGACATATTTTCAAAATTGTCAAAACAGAATCTGAAAGATTTCAAGGCAATTTTTTTAATTTTACACAACTTATAAAAAATTTTAAAGAAAAAGACTAATTATTTTTGAAAACAGTTATTTATCATTCTAACAGTTATTTAGGAATATGTAAAGTTTTTAATACTCCAAAATAATTTTTAAACTTTGAAATATTTCCAACAGTTGATCAAATACTTTAAAAGATTTTTATGTTTTTTAAGTTGATTCAAATTTTTCCTAAAATTGTGCCAACTCTTGTAAAATAAACATTTTTTTTTAATTTTGTAGATTTTTTTCACCTATCTGAAATTTTCTTTAGAAATGTATGAAAATTATATTTATATAACCTTAAAGCAAATAAACCAAAAAACTTAAAAAATAAATAGTTATTCGCAATTTTTATTTTGTATTAAAAATTATCTTTCCCTTCAAATTATAATTTGCCTAAATTTATTTATTTATTTTTTTTTGAAAATACGACAATTATTTGAGAAATTCTTCTTTTTGGTTTTAAAATTCATCTGTTTTGGTAGAAATTTAATCGTTTTTATTAAGATTGAAACTGTTTACTTTAAAATTCAAATCTTTTTTGAATGAGGATTCAACTATTTTGTTGAAAATTCGTTTTTTTTTAGCAGAAAATTTTTCTTCAATTATTTTAATACATTTTTTTAATGGATTAAACTCGTTTTAATTTAAAATTAAGATTTTTTTTAATTGAGATATCAAATATTACATTTTTAGTTGAAAATTAGTCTTTTTGTTGAAAATTGAACTATTTGGTTTAAGATGATTTTTTATTGTAATTCAAACTTGACACCTCAAATTAAAAAAAAATCTTTTCATTTTTTTCAAGAGTGTTAGAAAAATGATATTTATATTAGTTTAAGAACCAGGAATTTTTTGAGACTGGGAAATTACAGTACATTTTTTTTACCAGGATTGTATTTTTAATTCATTCAATTAGAAATTTTTTAATTAAAGAAAATAGCAATTTTGAATATTTAGAGATATTGGACTGTGCATTTTAAATAATTAATTATAAATCAAATGCTCAGAACTAAACAATTTGAAACTAAATTGTTAAAAAAAATCACAAATCTTTAGACTTTCAGAGTGCTAAAATTAATCTTTGAACGTTACAATTTCAATTTTTCAATTTTTTAAATGTTTAATTTGTAAATTAATGTGTTAAATTTGTATGTATAAACAATTTATAAAATTAAACAATTATCAGTTTAAAACGCATAAAAATAAAGAATTATCCAATTTTAAATATTTACAAATGTATTGATTCATTTTTGAATTTAAATCGTAAAAAATAGTAGCATGGATTGTTATGTTTTAATCCAAAACCTTTGAACTCAGTTTCTAAAAAATTTGAAGGTTTGAAATTGAAAATTTTGCAGTTTAATCGTATTTCAATTAAAATTTTTCAATTTAAAAACTTTAATTTTTAAAGTTAAAAATTAAAAGCAGTTCCACTTTGAGTATTTTACTTTCCAATTCAGTTTTGATTGCTTCAAATGAAAAAACTTTTAGCTCTAAGAGTTCGAATTTATTAATTTCAATGACCATAAAAAATCGTTGAAAATCGGAAAAAAGCAGGGAATTTTTTTCCTTGATTAAATCGACCGCTCTTCTTTTTCTTTCCGCTTTTTTATTTTGGTTTTTTAAATAATTATGGGTAGTTAGAATTTATTTAAGAGTATGTTGCCCAAATTTTATCTTTAGATTCTTTTTTTTTTACTTTCTAGGAATTTTGTAGCTTAATTTGAATGTTTAATTTTCTTTTTTAATATAATCGGTATATTCTTGTTTGTTTTTTTTTCTTAATTTTTAAGAATTTCATAGTTAAGTTGCAAAACATGTTTTTAAATTTCAGTTATTGTAAAAGCCACCAATGGACCTCGTTATGTTGTGGGATGCAGGCGTCAATTGGACAAAAATAAATTGAAATCTGGTACCAGAGTCGCGTTAGACATGACTACACTCACAATTATGCGATATCTGCCACGTGAGGTAAGATTTGAACTTACAAAATAATAAAATGAATTTTAATTTTCGTGAATAATTATAGTTTTTACAAATGGAACAGAATTTTCTAAAAGGATTATAATTAATTCCATGAAGAATTAATAATTTTTATTTCAACTTTACTGTGAAATAGTAAATTTCGCTAAGTATTCTAATTTTAACTTTAGGAAGAGGGAATTTTTTCATGGAACGGAAGTTTTTGCAGAGTTTAGTCTAAATAGAAAGAATGGAATCTTTAAAAATATCTGTTTTAAGTCAGAATTCTCCATACTTTGAAACTTCCCTCTTACAAAAAAAGGGAAAAAAGAAGTTTCTATATATTTGAATTATAATAGAAAATGTTGAAAATAAATATAGTTTAGACGATTGAAAAATTTCGAAAAATAAAATTCTGACGCGGGAAATTTCCTAAAAAAGAAAATATTCTAAATGTAAAATTAACACAATCAGAAAAATTGCCGACAATTTAAAATTTCCGAAAGTAAACATTTTTAAAATCGTTAAATAGTAAATAAAATAAATTGATTTTAACATTGTTTAGATTTGGGAATTTTATAATTACGAAATTTTCCTGTGTCGACAATTTTATAGTGTTGGATATCTTAAAATTTCGGTAATTTTATTTCGAAAGTATTTAAAAGCTTTTATAATATTTGAAAGGATTTTGAACATGTCAAAAAGATTTCACTGATTTCAAATACTTCAAAAGGATTCTAGGATTTGAAAAAGGCATGTAGGCAAGATTTCACGAATATTTCAAAAATATTTTAAAACTTTCAAAAGATTTTAAATATTTTAAACAATTTCAAAATATTTCACAGCCATTTCAAATATATGAATGATTTTAAATAAATACAAAATATTTCACATATATTTTAAAGAATTTATAATGATTTAAAAATATTTCAAGAATTTTTGTAGATTTAAAAAAACTTAAAAGGTTTCAATAATTTGAGAACATTTTAAAAGATTTCAGTGATTTAAAATGAAAACAAAGGATTTCACAACAAAAAATATTGAAGGAAGATTTCACACCTTTTCAAAGATTTCAAAACATATAAAGATTTCAAAGATTTTACCAAAATTTTCAAAGATGTCATAAATATTTCACAGCTGTCATAAAAGTTTCATCAAGATTTCAAATTCAAAGATTTCAAAACATTCTAAAGATTTGAAAAGACTTCAAATTTGATTTTGAAATTTCAAATGATTTCAAAATATTTCACAAAGATTTTAAATATTCGAATGATTTTAAATAAACATAAATGATTTCAGAATTTTCAGATTTAAGATTTATAATTTTTTTGCAGATTTCAAAAAGGGATTATACCTGATTTCAAAGATTTTACGAAATTTTAAAAGGTTTCAATAAATTTGAGAACATTTTAAAAGATTTCAGTGATATAAAACGAAAACAAAAGATTTCACAGAAAAAAAAAAAAGATTGAAGGAAGATTTCACACATTTTCAAAGATTTCAAAACATATGAAGATTACAAGGATTTCTAAGATTTTACCAAAATTTAAAAATATTTCATAAAATTTTCATCAAGATTTTAAAAAATTCTAAAGATTTGAAAATATTTCAAATTTGATTAGGAAATTTTAAACGATTTGAAAATATTTCACAAAGATTTCAAATAATCGAATGATTTTAAATAAATACAAGATTTCACAAATATTTCAAAGAATTTATATGGTTTTAAAAAGATTTCAAGAATTTTTGCAGATTTAAAAAATATTTTAAAAATTTAAAAGGTTTCATAAAAAAAAGATTGAAGGAAGATTTCAAGGATTTCAAAGATTTTACCAAAGTTTAAAAAGATTTCAAAGAATTCATATGGATATAAAAATATTTCAAGAATTTTGGTAGATTTAAAAAATTTCAAGATTTAATCAATTTTAAAAGGTTTCAATAAAATTGAGAACATTTCAAAAGACGTCAATGATTTCAAACGAAAAAAAAAGATTTCAAACAAAAAAAAGATTAAAGGAAGATTTCGCAAATATTTCAGATTTCAAAACATGTCATGAAGATTTCAAAGATTTTACCAACATTTTAAAATTTCATCAAAATTTCATCAAGATTTCAAATTCAAAGATTTCAAACCCTTCTAAAGATATCAAAAGATTTTAAATTTGATTAGGAAATTTCAAACAAATAAAATATAAATTTATCAAATATTTATTGATTTCTTCTACACTTTTAAATGTCCTAAACCTTTTTTAAGAAGACTCCAATTTTTCCTCATATTTTACAATAATATAAAATAATTTTTGTTTTAAATATTCTAGAGTCTTTTTTAACACATCTGAAATATTCAAAAATCTTTTTTAATTTTCTCAAAAATCTTATAAAAATTATACTTATATAAATTTAAAAACAAACTAATAATATTTATTTTCTTATTCTCAATTCTCAGAATTTAGTTTCAGCTCGAATGTAACTGTTCAAGCACTTTCAAAAAATAAATAGTGCTTTGAAATTCTCTTATTGTATTTTAATTAGTATTAATTTGCATTCTTTATGGTATTGAAAAAAAAGTTTTGAATCAGGGAACTTCAATTAGTATTTATATTAAGTCATTTTAAAATGTGTATACCTAAAAAAATATTGAAAAGGCATTCAGTATTAGGTCAAAATATTGTTTTATTTATCTCTAGACAATACTACATCTTAAAAAAAAATTTTCCCATAAAATAAGCTTTTTAAACATAAATACATTTTAAATGTTATAAATTTTAGATGATGTTAGCGATTTACACTAAAAATTGGTATTTTGAAACAAAAATCATTATAATTTTGAACAAGATTTAGAATCTTTTATCAATTTTTGATATTTGTAATGTCTTTCTTTGGAAACATCTTTCATTTCAGAATGTTAAATTCTAAAGAATATTCACACGTTTTATCAATTTTAGGTTACGCTAGCATTTTACAAAAAAAAAATTAATATCTTTCTTTGGAAACATCTTTCATTTTAAAATGTTACATTTTAAAGAATATTCACACGTTTTATCAATTTTAGGTTACGCTAGCATTTTACACTAAAAATTGGTATTTTACAACCAAAATCAGTATAATAATTTGAACAAGATTTAGAATCTTATAAAATTTTGAAATATTTTACTGTTTTTCGTCGGAAATTGGTATTTTTAATTTGCAATTGATATTTTTCATTAATAAAATATATTAAAAATAAAATCACATTTTTGACGCCCGATTTTCATTTCTTGAACAATTTAAGGTTATTTAAAAATTTTGTTGGCCGAAACCGGTTATTCTAAGGAAAAATCAATATATTTCAAAGAAGAGTTAGAATTTAAAACTATTTTTGTATGGTGTGATAGTGTTTTTGCCGCTAAAATGAATATTTTTAATTAAAAAAGTATCGCGCTTTTTATAAGAATAATGCCAGCATATCATTTGAAGAGACACTAAATTGACCATTTTTATGAAAAATTTCAGGTTATGCTTGCATTTTTCACCGGAAATCGCTGAATTACAAAAAAAACATTTAAACATTTTTAATAAGATTTACAATCTTAAATAATTTATTAGTATATTATGTTAGTACATTTTTGTTTTATTTATTTTATATTTCAAAGAATTCGTAAGGATTGAAAAAGATTTCCACAATTCATAATGATTTCAAAAGGGGTATTTAACGCCTGATCTCAAACATTTTAAACAATTTCAAAAGGTTTCAATACATTTAAGAAAATTTCAAAAGATGTCAATGATTTAAAAAAAAAAGATTAAAGGAAGATTTCACAAATATTTCAAAGATTTCGAAACATATAAAGGTTTCAAGGATTTCAAAGATTTCCAATTCAAAGATTTACACCAGATTTCAAATATTTCAAAACATTCTAAAGATTTGAAACTATTTCAACTTTGATCAGAAAGTTTCAAACGATTTTAAATAAGCACAAAATGTTTCAGAAAGATTTCATAAAAATTTCATAGAGATGTCAAAAGAATAAAAGAATTTCAAAGATTTCAAAAAGGGTAGAGTACACCAGATGTCAAACATTTCAAATATTTTAAACGATTTCAAAATATTGCACAAAGATTTCAAATATTCGAATGAATACAAAATATTTCACAAATATTTCAAAGAATTCATAAGGATTTAAACAGATTTCAAGAATTCATAAGGATTTCAAAAAAGGTATATTACACCTGATTTCAAACATTTTAAACAATTTCAAAATGTTTCAATAAATTTGAGAGAATTTCAAAAGATTTCAATCATTTCAAACGAAAAAAAAAACGATTTCACAAAAAAAAGATTGAGGGAAGATTTTGCAAGTATTTCAAAGATTTCATAACATTTTTATCAAGATTTCAAAAAGGATTTTTGAAATCATCAGATTTCAAAACATTTTAAGAATTTTAAACGATTTCAAATTTGATTAGAAAATTTCAAATATTTTAATGATTTCAAATAAATATAAAGTATTTCAGAAAGATTTCATAAAAATTTCATAGAGATGTCAAAAGAATACCAGAATTTCACAGATTTCAAAAAGGGTTTCAAAACATTTCCAAGGTTTTAATTTACAACAATTTTATAGAGTTTTTCAAAATATTTCACAAAGATTTCAATGATTTCAATGAATACAACGGATTTCACAAACATTTCAAAGAATCCGTAAGGATTTTAAGAATTTCAAAGATTTAAAAAAGGGTACAGTATGCCATAATACAAAACATTTACAAGATTTTAGACAAGTTCACACTTTTGTTTAGAAAATTTTTAAATACTTCACAAAATTTAAAAATATTCCAGTGATTTCAAATAAATACAAAAGATGTAGGAAAGGTTTTACAAGTATTTCAAAGAATTTGTAAGGATGTGAAAAGATTTAAAAAAATTATAAATTTAAAAAGTTCAAAGATTTCAGAACATTTTAAAGGTTTTAAACAATTTTAAAAGGTTTCAAGAAATTTGACAAGATTTCAAGTTTTCACAAAAAAAATATTAAATAAATATTTCAAAGATTGAAAAAAATCACAACAAATTCAAGGATTTCAAATATTTTACATTTTTTAAAAGATTTTCCAAAACTTTTAAAATTTTCAAAGACTTTAAAAAGATTTAAAAATATTCCCAAAGATTTCACAAAGACGAGTTATGTTAAAAAAAGTCGCTACACACCCTGATTATAAACCAAATCAAAATTTGTTTAAATTGAACAAATGGGTTTTTTTTTCTGAAAAAAATTACCAAAATTTAAAACCTTGCTCCTCCAAATGTTTGAAAAAGGGAGTCTCTATATTTCTGAATTATCATAGAAAATATTTTAAATGAATATAACTCTGATTTGGAACAGGGATGTTTCGAAAATAAATGTAATTTTGACTTGAAATAGGGAATTTAAAAAAATATATATATAATTGTGACTTGGAACAGGGAATTTCTCTAAAGAATTATAATTTAGATTTTGAGACAGGAAATGTTCGTAAAGTGTACAAAATTATTAGTATCGACCATCAATTTTGAAAAATACTTCAAATTTTGATTTAGAAGAAGGGAATTTAATGAAAATCCCTTTTTTCATTCAGAATTATAATTCTTTTACAAAATTATCTGATGTTCCAACTCTGAATAATAATTTTTTTCCAGAATTATCTGTTCCAAATTAGAAATTTTGGAAATCTGAAAATGATTAAATAAATTAAAAATATTAAATAATATAATATAATTGGAATGAGCATAAAATTTTGATTATATCAATAATATTAATCAATAATTTGCATGAAATGAAGCTATTTTTCTAATACTAAATTTGAATTTAATAATAAAAATTGGAATTTTTAAACACTTAAACACCAAGAATTCTTTCAAATTTTTTGGGATTTAATAAATCGCAATTTACAAATCGGGAACTTTAATTGAATTTTCAATTTAAAAAAATATATATATATATATTTTATCAGGTGGATCCTCTTGTCTACAACATGTCTCACGAAGACCCAGGAGATGTGACGTATTCTGCAATTGGTGGATTGAGCCAGCAAATTCGTGAATTGCGAGAAGTGATTGAATTGCCCCTCCTGAATCCTGAACTTTTCCAGCGAGTTGGAATCACGCCTCCCAAGGGTTGTTTACTGTACGGTCCCCCAGGAACGGGAAAAACGTTGCTGGCGAGAGCCGTGGCCAGTCAACTTGACGCCAATTTCTTGAAAGTAGTTTCCAGCGCAATCGTTGACAAATATATTGGCGAGTCGGCGAGATTAATCAGGGAAATGTTCAACTACGCACGTGATCATCAACCCTGCATCATATTTATGGATGAAATTGACGCGATAGGTAAATTTTTTATTTTTATTTTCATTTATGTAAACTAGCCAATAATCAGACTTTGTTTTTCCCATTTTTTTCCCTCCGGATTTGAAGAAACTTCTTTTTTTTCTCGTTTTTTTCGCTTCAATGCGAAATGAATTAAGAGAATCCAATGAGAAAAGGAAAAACTATTTTTTTTTAAATTTAAATGATTAGCATCAATTTTCTTTAACTTAAAATTTAATTATTTATGTTTTGATTGACACTTTATTTTTTTTTAGTAAAAGTCCATTTTTTTAATATTAAAAATTCAACTATTTCGGATGAAGATTCATTGTTTTAGTTGAAAACTCTTATGTTTGGTTTAAAATTAATTTTTTGTAACTAAAACCGTCACTTCCATTTTCGTTTAAAAATTATTTTTTTTTTTTTACTTCAAAATTCAGCTATTTTGTTTTGAAAATTTGTTTTCTTCAATTAAAAATGCAATTATTTCGTTATAAAATTCATGTGTTTTGTTGAAAAATGGTTTTCTTTGATAGAAAATTAATCTTTTTATTTGAAACGTAATCCATTGGTTTAAAAATGCATCTTTTTCGTTGAAAATTCAAGTGTTTCAGTTAAATATTCATCATTTTATTTGAAAATTCATCTTTTTGGTTAAAAATTTATCTGGTTGGTTGTAAAAGAACTTTTTTCTTGAAAATTTATATTCTCAGGTTGAAAATTCAACCATATAATAGAAACTTCCCCTTTTTTTATTTGAAAATTCAACAATTTGGTACAAAATTAAACCGTTATGCACACTTTTTTGTTTAAAAATTAATTTTTACCAATGAAAATTTCTCTATGATTTTATTTATTTATTTATCTATAAAAGTTTTAAATAATTATTTATTTTATATATTTATAAAAATATTTAATAAAAAATTAATTAATGAATTAAATTCATTTATTAAAAAATTAGATATTATTAATTATGAATAATATGTCATTTCTAAAATTTTATTTTTAATAATTTTAAAATATTAATTAATATAAAATTTTAGCTCAATTAATTTCGAAAATTTTAATTTTAATTAAAAGTTTTAAATTAACCCTGATACAAAAGGTATAAAAAATTAATTTATCTTTTTTAATAATTAAATAAAATTTCTTTTACAATACTAAAAATTATTATTAATATAATTATTTTATATTTATTACTTAAATTTTACAAAAATTTATTATTATTTTATTTAATTTTAATTATAAAATTAAAATTATTATAATTATTTATATTTAAAATTTTATTCTAATAACACTTTCCAGTACCATTACTTTGTTACGACTTATTTAATTTAATAAATTATTAATAAATTTTATAATTTAATTAAAAATTTAATATAATTAAATTGACGGGCAATTTGTACATATTTTAATATTAATATTAATCAAATTAATTAATTAATTAATTTTACAATCAAATTCTTTTAATAAAAATATTTAATTAAAATTTATTTATT
>JAWWLR010000148.1:34230159-34242807 GCA_035041075.1 Acraspis erinacei | reverse complement strand
ATTTAATGATTCTATTTAAGACTCATAATTTTAGTTAAAAATTCGTTGGTATAAATGATTCTTGATCATTTTAGTTGTAAATTCATTAGTTATATAGTTTGGTTGAAAATTTAACTAGACAGTTAAAAATGGTTCTTTTTAAATTTTAAATTCAATTTTTTATTGAAAATTCATATATTTAATTTCAAAATCGTCTTTCTTGCTAGACTATTTGGGTAAAAGTTAAATTAAATTTGTTTAAAAAATAAATCTGCTTTTTTTGTGTAAGAGTTCCATGTTTGGTTGAAAATTGATCCTTTTCAGTTGAAAATTCAACTGTTTGATTGAGAATTAATGTATTTTTTGTTGTTCAAAAATCGTCTTTTTAGTAGGAAATTAATCCTTTTGGTTAAAAATTCAACTATTTATTTGAAAATTATTCCCCTATTTTCCAGTCTTTAAAGAATATCTCTTTTTCGCGTGTTTCCAAGAAATTTCCCCTTTTTCTCGATTTTTCGTTTACTTTTTTGTTTTGGTTAAAAATTCTACTATTTGGTTGAAAATGTTGAAAATTGAACTATTTCGTTGAAAATTCATTTGATTTTCTGGTTGAAAACTAAATTTTTAAATTCAAAATTGAATGATTTGGTTTAACTGTTTGTGAAAATTCGTATTTATGTAAATTAAAATCTTTTCTTATAAAAAAAATATCATGTTTCGTTGAGAATGCTTTTTTTAAATTAAAAATTGAACTACCTGGTTTAAATTTGAATTACTTTCTAAAAAATAATTTTTTGTTGTGCAGATTCATAATTTTAGTTGAAAATTCATCTTTATAGTGGAACATTTAATCATTTTTTTAGAACTTAATATATAACTTTTCGAATTTCCGAATTAAAATAATTTTTAGTTGCGATATCAAGTATTACAGGTTTGTTTCAGAATCTATATTTTCGGGTTGAGAATTCAACTTCTTTTCTATAAATGTTTGTTTTTTTTTTAAATTAAAAGTTAAAAATGTGCTATAAAATCAAACTATATAGTTGAAAATTCAATTGCTTTATAGAAAATATGTCCTTCTTGTTTGAAACTTAATCTCTTCGCGGTTGTCATCTTTTTGGTAAAAAATGCAACGGTTTGGTTCAAAATTCATATTTTTTACTTAAAATTCAACTATTGTGATAGCACATTCCACTATTTGGTAAAAAATTAAACTATTTAATTGAAAAATTAACTGTTTTGTAGAAAATTAACTTCTTTCCTAAAAAATCGTAATGTCGGGGGGAAAATTCAACTTTTTTGTGGAAAATTAATCTATTTTATTGAAATTCTTGTTTTTGGGGTACAACATTAATCTTCTTTTTTGGATTATTTTAACTAGTAGAAAATTATTTTTTTGTTGTTAGAAAATAATTTTTTTAATTTAAATATAACTTCCATTTTTGGTTTAAAACTTATGTTTTTAGTTGAAAATTCAACTATTTGTTTGAAAATTGATATTTTTTATTTAAAGATTAAACTATTTTTTGAAAATTTCTGAAATTTGTGGAAAATTGTTTAAAAACTGTTCTTTTTGGTTAAAAATTCAACTATTCCAGTTGAAGATTAATTATTTTAGTTGATAATCTATTTTTTAGGCTAGAAATAAATTTACTTGGTTCAAAATAAACTCTGTTGTTGAAAATTAATTTTTTTTATTGAATATTCATTATTTGAAATAAAAATGCATTTATTTTGTTGAAAAATGAGCTATTTTATTGAAAATTTTATTCTTTTTTGGTTGAAAATACTATTCGAAATGAATATTCCTTAATTTAAGTTAAAAATTCTTCTTTTCTTTTTTTTTTAATTAAAAAATCCATTTTTTTGTTGTTTTATGCTTTAGGTTTAATCTTTTTTATTTAAAATCTTGAACTGCTTTGTTGAAAATTCATCTTTTTGGATAAAAAATTCCTCTTCTATGGTAGAAAAGTAATCTTTTTTGGTTTTTGGCTGATAATTTAAATTTCTTAGAATAAATTCGTCCTTTTAGCTTGAAAATGCAACTATTTGGTTGAAACTTCCACTCTTTTTGGTAAAAATTTAATCTCTATTATTTGACACTTTGACCATTTGGTTGAAAATTCAATTCGTTTTTTCAAATTTCAATTATTTTGTTTGAAAGTCATCTTTTTTCGTAAAAAATTAAATTGTTTTTTGAACATTAAAAATTTTGGATACAAAATCAACTGCTTGGTACGAAATTATATTTTTTATGAAAATTCACTTTTACATTTGTTCATGATTTTTTGTCATTTCATTTTTGTTGTGTGACAGAAAATAAATCAGTTTCGTGGAAAATTAAATTTTTGGTGAGATGTCATTTTTTTCGTTTGGGATTCCAATTTTTGTAGAGAAAATTTATATTTTGGCTTAAAGGTTCAACAATTCAGATAAAGTTTTATTGCTTTCTTCAATGAAAAATCTTTATTTGTTGAAAATTCGTCTTCTATGGGTTAAATTTTTTTTGTTTTGTATAAATTTCATCTTTTTTGTTCGAATTTTGGAAATGAAGTTCTGGAAACTAAAAATTATGTAAAATTAGAGGGGTATCTATAAATTAATTTTATTTAAAACAATTCATTCCCCTATTTTCCTCTAAAATTATCCGATTTCCCCTCTTTTGAGAGGATTTCAGGCTGTGAATTTTAGTTAAAATAATTTACCTCGGGTAGCTATCTCGATAGACTAAAGTCGGGGCGAACATAAAGTACAAAAACTTGGAAAATCCTGGATACGAGGGTTCCGGATTTTCCGTATGAGGTTTATATGCTAATACCCTTGGAGTATTGCTTCTCACAAAGGCGTGTGTCTTCATCAACATGCGAACCTGTAAAAAATATATTTTTTAAAAATTTTATTTTATTTAATTTTTTTTAATGTGGAAAATTTTATTATTATCCAAAATTTATGAATTGATGTTCTAGAATCTAATTTCAAAATATTGCATCAAATTTGTTGTCATAGTGGAATTTAGTGATTGGAAGAGAATTTCGCTTTTAATGTGAGTTAATAAGGTTATCGGGAAACATAAAAATTATAGTTGTTTATTGACGAGAAATATACAATGTGATTGACTTATCAATTTTTTGTGCTTTCTGTCTGTAAATATGAAATTAACTTTTATAAATAGCACGACACTACCTAGATAAGCTCGTCTCAGATATTGTAAAATATATTTGGAAAAAATGTTTTTTTAAAATTATTTTGTTGAAAATTCAATAATTGTGTTTAAAATTTTTTCTTTTTATTCGGAAATTCAAATATTTTGTTGGAAATTTGTATCGTTGGATTGAAAATTCAACTATTATGGGAAAAAATTGACTTTTTTTGGAAATTCCTATTTTGGTTTTGAAAATTCGTCTTTTTGGTTGAAAAATTCATCTCTTTCACTAGAAATTTCATTTTCTTCTGGCTAAAAATTAAAATGGTTGATTGCAAATTAATAGACTTTGAGGATTCAACTATTTTGTTGAAAATTATTCTTTTTTTGATTGAATTCAACTGTTTGTTATTTTAAATTAAAATCTTTGTTAAAACAATCATTTTTTGTTGAAGATTCATAAATTTAGTTGAAAATTGATCTCTTTGTTTAAAAAATTAGTTGTTTTTTAAACGTAAAATTTGAAGATTGATTTTGTTTAAATTAAAAACTCATCTAATTGGGTAAAAATTGGACTAATTTGTTAAAAATGATTTTTTGTTTGTTAAAGGTTTATTTTTTGGATTGAAAATTCAACTGTTTTTCTGAATAATTTTTTTTCGGTTTAAAATTGATTTTTTTTATGTGAAGCATTAGTCCTTTGGTTAAAAGCTAATTTTCTTCGTTTGAAATTTCTTATTTTCTTGATAAAAAGAATTGTTTGATTGAAAATTAAGTTTTTTGTTTAAAATTCATATTTTTTGTTTGAAAATTCAAGTGTTTTACAAAAAAAATCGTCTATTGGCTTCAAATTTCTAAAATTTGGGTACTTTTTTTCTTTTTTGACTGAAAAATCTAAATTTATTGAAAATTCGTCATTTAAGTTTAAAGTCATCTCTTCAGTCTTAAATTTGTTTTGTAGAAACCAATTTTTTTGATAATTTAACTTTTCCAAGTTTGGTGAAAACTTTTCTTTTTTCGTTGAAAATTTATTTCCTTCGTTGAAATTTTAACTATTTCGTTGAAAATTGATCTTTTTTAATTTAAAATTCAACTTCTTGGGTAAAAGTTGAACTACTTTATTTAAATTTTATTTCTTTGTTGAAGATTCATCTTTTTACTTTAAATGTAACTAAATTGTCAAAAATTAGTTGTTTCTTTTCTTTAGTATTAATTTTTTCAATGGAAAATGTAAGTTTTCCAGTTTTAGTTAAACATCAATTTTTTTGTGTTAAAAATTCGTCTTTTTGTTAAAAAGTTGAAACAGTTGCAAATTCGTTTTTTTGTTGTTGTTAAAAATTAATCCTGTTAACTGCAAATTTTATTATCTCCGTTAAAGATTTTTGGTTTGAAAATTCAAGTGTTTTACAAAAAAATCGCCTATTGGCTTCAAATTTCTAAAATTTGCGTAAACTTTTTTTCTTTTTTGACTGAAAAATCTTAATGTATAGAAAATTAGCCATTTAAGTTTAAAGTCATCTCTTCAGTTTTAAATTTGTTTCGTACAAATCAATTTTTTTGATAATTTAACTTTTCAAAGTTTGGTGAAAACTTTTATTTTTTCGTTGAAAATTCATTTACTTCGTTGAAATTTTAACTATTTCGTTGAAAATTGATCTTTTTTAATTAAAAATTTAACTTCCTGGGTAAAAGTTGAACTACTTTATTTAAAATTTATTTTTTTGGTTGAAGATTCATCTTTTCATTTTAAATGTAACTAAATTGTCAAAAATGAATTTTTTTTTTGTTTAGTATTAATTTTTTAAATTGAAAATGTAATTTTTCCAGTTTTAGTTTAAAATCAATTTTTTTTAGTTAAAAATTCGTCTTTTTGGTAAAAAGCTATTTTTCTTGATTTTAAATTTCTTTTTTTCTTAAAAATAAATTTGGTTGAAGAATCATTTCAGTTAAAAATTCGTTTTTTTTGTTGTTGTTAAAAATTAATCCTGTTAACTGAACTGACGTTAGCTGAAAATTCATTTCTTTGCTTGAAAATTAATTAATGTAATTGAAAATCTAACTTTTTCATTTTTGGTTGAATATTGATAGTTTTTTGTCGAAAATTTGATTCTTGGTAGAAAACTAATCTTCTTTATTGAATTTTATTTATTTTTTTTTATTAAAAAGGCAACTGCACGATTAAAATTTTTTGTTTTGTTGAAAATTTAACTGTTTCAAAGAAAATTAATCTTTTGGCTTCAAAGTTCAACAATTTGGATAAATTTTTTTCTTGCTTGACTGAAAAATCTTTTTTGATTAAAAATGCTGCCATTTTTTTTTAATTGGTCTCCTTTTCTTTAAAATTAAACTTTTTTTTAATTCGTCTATTGAGACAAAAAATTCGTTCTTTTGAATCCATAATTCAAATTTTGCTGTTGAAAATTCAACTTTTTTCTAAAAAAAATTCAATTATTTGGTTGAAAATGCTACTGTTTCCTTGAAAAGTAATCTTTTTTTTTTGTTTGAAACAAATAAATATAAAGTTTTAATCTGAAATTTTTATATTGCATTTATAAAAAATTCTATGTTTAAAATTTTACAAGAATTAAATACTGGTTTTTGAATATTCAAGTTTTGGAAAAATGAAAAACTCGCCAGGGAAAAATCAGGGTATTTTGAAAATAAATATTTTCGGCCACTCTATTTAAGTTAAAAATTCCCTTTTCTTCCAATTTTTTAAATTATATATTTTGAAATATTTATATAATTATAATTATATTTTTTAAATTGAAGAAATTAAATTAGATTAAAATCAAATTCAGTATACTATTTAACGTCCAATAATCAATGTCATGTACACAATTTCTGACAAAAAAAACAAGAATCCAACGACCAAATTTGGACAAAAATATTTGGATTTTTTGTTATTTACCTGTTCCATCAAAACTATAAGACTTGATGCTGGAGGAAGATCCTCCTGGATAACAGCTTTCGCTGGAAAAATTATGAAGGCACTTTGATAAAGCAGTAACGCTATCAACGCCCCATAATCCCAGATTTTTAATGAAAAAGCTGAAATAGAAAATTTGTTGTATACTTTTTCACCCTTTCCAGTTTTTAAATATTATAAAAAATTAATAATTTATTTCTGTATTTACATTTGGGTTGAAATTCAGGCCTTCTGCTTGCCCAAAAGGCAAAAGCTGAATAGAAACAAAAAGTGGAAAGTGTCATTCCAATCCAAGTATGAATTACTATTGGCATTTTACCGAATCCGGTCATTACTGTTTTCACGCCAAGATGTGATCTGAAATTAATTTTGGAAAAATTAATTTGGTTGATTTACAAAATTCTGTTGTTTCCCTAAATTTCCACTTACATTCCCGTTTCCATAATATCATGAATGGCAGTATTGATAAACAAAATAATTAAAATGACTATAAAAATGTTATAAATTGTTCTAATATGTTTAATTTCAAATAAATCTGTTAGTAGAGAATTTCTCTGAAGAAACTGTTTGTCTGGAAGATCACCATTTTTTGTCGGCTTCCTAAAATCATAGTAGTCAATTAAATAAATTTCTTTTTTTAGATATATCAGATGAATTTATTCGTTATTTTTTTATTTATTTTAGAATTTTATTTTCTACTCACCCCCTATCACAGTATTTGTCTGAGTTGATAAAATCCCTCGCTAGTGCATTTCCTGATTTGGCTAATTCTATTTGTGCTACCAAATTGTATTTCAAATCATTTAATCTCTCACCCAGATCCTGAAAATCTGTCTAAATTTTCTGACCGATTAGATAATTCTTTAAAGCATATTAAATTATTTTGAATAATTTTCTTACTACTTGAATTAGAATTTATTTTCTTGTTTTTTTTTTATTGAAAAGTACAATAATCGTAATATAAAAAATATCTTTACGTACATTCAAACGTTCTTGTAAACTTTCGAAACTCATCCTGCGTAGTAAATCATCCTCTTGAAGGTTGGATTCCTTGATGACTGAAAACATAATCAAGAAAAACTTTGGACTTTTTAAAGAGACAGATTTAACTATTTCGTATCACGGTCCATTGTCCACAAATTGTCGTCGAAGATAATAAAATGCTTCATTAAGGTTCCATATTCATTGCAGATAAAAAATTAATTAGATTTTATAATCAGGAAGGAAAATGTTTTTAAGTTGATCATGTTTACATTTTCATAACAGGCCTCACAGACTTCAAGAAAATTTGTAAAAAGATCAAAGCTTTCAGGTATTTTAATCTTGTATCAGTTTTAAAATAGAATCTTTTATAAACTGCATTAAACAGTATTTCAGATGCAAATTTAAAATGTTCTAATTTATTTGAAACATAAAGAGGTCTTTTCTACTACAAAATATGTTTTTTTAAACAAATACTTGAATTTTTAACATAAAAGATAATTTACCTAAAAAAATTGCATAGTTTATATTTAAATCAAAAAAGGAATGAAATTCATACAAAGAAAAAAAGAATTTTAAAACAAAATAGACGAATTTTCAACAAATGAAGATTTTTCATTGAAGAAGTAAATAAACTTTTATCCGAATTGTTGAACCGTTAAGTCAAAAGACGCATTTTCTCTGGAAAAATTGAATTTCCAAACCAAAAATATGACTTTTCAGTAAAAACATTAATTTTACACCAAACTGATTATAATAATAATAATAATTATTATTATATCCAACAGAATCAGATTTAAAAACAAGAAAATTATTTTTTTTACTAAATAGGTGAATTATCAACTAAAAAAAATCAATCCTAAGAAATGCAAAAGTTACATTTTCAGTTAAAAAATTAATTTTAAACCAAAAAAGGCTTCCCCACTAAACAGGTAAATTTTCAACCAGACATAAGCCTTCCATAAAAATTTTTTGAACAATGTAGTTTAACTTTTACCTATGTACTTGGATTTGAAATTAAAAAAGATTAATTTTCAAAACAATAGTTAAATGTTCAATCAAAGAAATGATTTTTCAACTAAAAGTATACATTTTTTAAAAATGATTTCTTAAAAAAGTTATTCATCCAAATCTTTCAAACAAAATTTTAAAATATTCAAGCAAACAAAATGATTTTTAACCAAAAAGTGGCATTTTCATTTAAAAAATGAAATTTTTACTAAGAGAAATTTTTAAAATCAAAAAGATAAATTTTCGAAAAAATAGTTGAATATTCTGTTATAAAAGATTGCATTTGAGTTTTCACTATCAGAATATGAATTTTTAAACAAAAAATTACGAGGTATTTTCAAGAGATATAAACAATTTTACAGCGCCTAAAAGTTTTAAAAATATTTTAAAAGACTCCAATGAGTTTAGGGAAATGATTTTAATGCATTTTAAAATTAATTTAAGATATTTTAATACATTTTTCAGGATTTCACGAAGTATCATCAGCTTTTATGCAATTTTAAATATTTTTTCAATTCATTTGGAATTCGCCCTGAATTCTGATTAATGTATCCTTAATTATTTTAAGTTCTTAAAGTCCTACAAAATTTGTTTCAGCCATTTTTGATATGACTTATCATTTTGGTTTCATTCAGGCCGAAAATATTGAAAAAAGATGGAAAATTGAAAATTTTGAGCCAAACGACATGACATACGGGGAAAAGTTTTTTTTTTATAAATTTCAGCGTTTAAAAATTCCTACAACATTTCCTGGAAACATTTTTGAAAGATACAAAAACAACTAATAAAAGTTTTAAGTTTTTTTTTTAATTTTCATTTTTGAGAATTAATTTAAAATAAAAAAATCCACACAACAGTTAAATTTTAAAGAAAATAGTTAAATTTTCAAAAAGAATCTTTTAATAAAAAAATAAAGAATAGTTGGATTTCATAAAAAAGGCGAATTTCAACAAAATACTTTAATCCTCCACAAAAACGCCAAAAAATTGATTTTCCATAAAAAGAACAAATTTTAAATTAAATAAATCAATTTTCAACCAAACAGTAATTTTTTTTAACAGATTTTTGAATTATCTAGCCTAAAATAAGAATTTTATATAATTCAGTTGAATTTTCAACAAAAAAGTTAATTTTCAATTTAAAAAAAGTTAATTTTTAACCGCAACAGATTAATTTTTAACCACACAGTTATATTTTTAACTGAAAAAAATAAAGTTTTGTAAGAAAGGGATGAGTTTTCAAAAAAGACGAATTTTCAAGAAATTACATTTTTAACGAAATAGTTTTTGAACAATGGATGCGATGTTAGTCCAAATTTTATTTTATTAATTTAAGGTTTATATTTTTTAGTTTCACAACATTTTTTAACTAAATAGTTGAATATTTAAACGAAAAACAAAATTTTTTTAAAGTAAAATTTTAATTGAGGAGAATTGATTTTTAATTTAAAAAAAGAAGAATTTTTTACAACACAGTTTCATCTGAATAAAAATCGTTAAATTTTCATTTTAAAAAAATTAATAAAAGAACAAACAGATTTTCACTGAAAATGATGAATCTTTAGCCTAAAAAAATTTAATTTTTATGAAAGTAGTTTAACTTTCAACCAAGGAGTTTAATTTTCAACATAAAAAGATGAATTTTCAAAAAAAAATGTTTTAATTTGAAATAAAAAACAGGAGGACTTAACAAATAAAAGACGAATTTTTAACAAAATACTTTAATCCTCAACTAAAATGGATTAATTTTCAACCAAGTTGTATTTTATTTAAAAAAATTGATTTTTTATAAAAAAAACGAACTCTCAACAGAATACATCAATTTTCGACCAAACGGTTGAATTTTCTACCAAATTGATGAATTTTCCGACAAAAAATAAGAATGTTCTACATAACAGTTTAATTAAACAAAAAATAATTTTCAATACAAAAAAGTTTATTTTCAACCGAAATAATAAATTTTTAGCCAGATATAGTTGCATCTTTACCCGAAAAAGATGAAATTTTTACAGAAAGAAATTAATTTTTAAATCAAGAAAGGAAAAAAATTAAATATAATTGTAGAACTTTCAAGCAAAAAAAAGAAGAATTTTCAACAAAATAATTCAATTTTGAACCAAATAATAAAAACTTTAAATAAAAAGGATGAATTCTCAACCAAAAATTTGATAATAGACTTTTCAAAAGAAAAGAATGAACTTTCGATAAAAAATAACTGCATTTAAGCAATATAGAAAAATGAAGAAAAGGAAAATTAAATTAAAAATGAAATTATTTATAAAATTTTGCGACAATCATTACACTATTTTTTATCTCCAAAGAGAGTCCGAGGCCTGAAATAAGTTTGGAGAACTTTTGATAAAAAAGGAAAAAAAACTTCATTAGTCGCATTTTCCTTTTAAAAAAGTTGTGCAACTTTTTTAACAAAAACCACACTGCGGTTAGTTTCTATTTTAGTATCCGAAGTTGAAATTAATTTTGTAATAATATTAACTATCTTTGCGGTAAAAAAAATAGTCAGGCATATGTCCAAGTTTATTATGATATCTAGAATAAACCTGTTAGTGACATATTAAGTTCTTCATCTGATATTATTTACTTTCCTTTCATTGGTCATCAAACCCTGATTTTTTTAAATTTAAAATATTAAGAACAAAAAAAGTCTCTTATTATAAATCTACCTCCTTTAAATTATTCCACCTAGAGTGGATAATCATTAATAAAGAGCACAAATAAAAGAAAAATAATTCATTTTAATTGATGAATACTTTTAGTGCATATAAAATTGTGAACTGAAGGAAAAAATTTTAATAATTCTGAAATATAGTAATTAATATCAGGATTGGGAAATTATCTATCAATTATTCTATTAAGAAAATAATAGCTTGTCAAACGAGTTTATTTTTCCACTTGTGCTGATAAGGACAAGCCTGCATTGCAAATCGTCTTTTTACGAAATTTATAAAAAAAAAATCCTCTGATCAACAATCTGAACCACATGGCACTTATTAATAAATGTTTATCTTGTAAACAAGTAATTTATATCTAGAATTTTATTCACCTTCACACTTGTCCACGAGAGGTGAACCATTAGAATTCGTTTGTACAATCTTTTGTTTTTCTTCATTCAACGCCATGCCTACAGGAATAATATTTACAGAAAATTGATGTAATATTTACAATCTAAAAGGCAGTATCAACAATTTTTTGAATTGTGAAGCACGAAGCACTTGCTTCTGATCTAACATCACGACACAGACTGAATGCTGATACTGATTACTGATCCGTTTTCGCGGTTTCCTTTCCATTCTGCTCTGCTCTCCTCTCCCAGGATCTCCCTCTCTTTTCTCCCTTCCATACGTCTTTAATCGCGTGTTATCAGTTTATTCGCAGCTTATCGCTGTCATTCATTCAACCCAAATGTACTGAGAACTGGAATATTTAGTGCAAATGTACTGAGGGAAATTGAAGTGCTGGTGTACTCGGTGCACACTGGATCACTGATGTGATTTTATAGGGTCTTCGGAGATGGGCCACTAGGTGTAAAGGTCAAACTAATCGTTGAATCGTGACACCAATTGATTATTCTCATTCATAAACTGCTCTCTAGGCCTCTAGTATACATTATGTCTATCGGGTCGGATTGAAGGTTCTTGTTCCAGAAATGCCTTCAGGGATATTAAGGCTATTTTATAAATGCATTTACAGGGTGTCTACCCTACCTGGAAAACCTGGAAAACAAGGAATTGTCAGGGCATTTTTTCAAGAGCGTAATTATTTTTTTTTAATTGCAATATTAAATGGTATAACACGCTCTTTTGTTTGAAATCAATTTTTTTACTCAAAGTTCAGTTTATTAAGTTTATACCAAGTGCAACTTGAAATATTTTGTGGAAAATTTGTTTCTTATTTTTTTTATTATTGAGAATTACTGTTTTTATTTTTAATTAAAAGATTTTTTTATGTTGAAAATTAAACTCGTTGGTTGAAAGTTCAAGTACTTTAATAAAATTTAATTTTTTTAGCAGTATTTTGAATAAGATTAAACTGTTTTGTAGAAAATTATTATTTTTTAATTAAAAATCAACTATCCTAAATTTAAATTTTATCACTCAATTTCATTTTAAAAACTGATTTTTTCCATTTAAAAATTGAAATATTTTGTTAAAAGATGTTGAGATACGAAAAAAATATAAACTTAAAATTAATCTAATAAAATTTGGACTATCTTTACATCCATTTTTCGAAAAATATTTAGCTAAAAATATATGTTAAAAATGCAACTGTGTGGTTAAAAATGAACCTACTCCAGTTGAAAATTAACTTTTTTTCGAAATTAACTTTTTTGTTGAAAATTCAACTGTTTTGTAGCAAATTTAACTGTTTGGTTGAAACTTTTTTGTAGAAAATCATTTTTTGGTTAAAAATGCAACTTTCTGATAAAAAATTAATCTTTTACGGTTGAAATTGAACTTTTTTTTATTGAAAATGAACTTTTTTGTCGAAAATTCAAATGTATTGTAAAACACTCTCTTTTGTTTGAAATCAATTTTTTGACTGAAAGTTCAGTTTATTAAGTTTATTCCAAGTGCAACTTGAAATATTTT
>JAWWLR010000148.1:34197041-34212637 GCA_035041075.1 Acraspis erinacei | reverse complement strand
TATTTTTCATTTCTTCAGCTTTTCTTGATTTTTTTTCTGAATCTTTATCAGAAGGAAATCTTAATATAGTACAAAGATTTTTCAAAGCTAGCTAAAATAATTGTAAAAAAAAGACAGAAAAATTACTGCTTATTCCGTAAATTTTCTATTTTATAAAAAATAATTGTTTCGAGTCTAAACATTTTCTTAGTTTTCAATTTTTTTTAAATACAAATTCGAGGCTAAAAAGTAATGTTACCGCTTGAAAGTATGTTTTATTTATTGAAGAATAAGCCCTAAATTTTATAAAACAAAAAAAGTTTTTTGGATATATTATCGGACCCTATGAGTGTGAAAAGTATCCTTTGTACCCTATTTTTTATTTCATAGGATCTGTAAGGCCTGTTGAGAGCCTCAATGATTTTCTTCAATTTTCTAAAATAGAGGTTGATAAATAAATAATTACCTGTGTCATATGAACCAGAGAATTTGTGTAACTAGATCGCTGGGGGTAACTTGTAGGCGCGTGGCTGGAAGACTGCACCAATCCTGGTTGAATATCGTTTGCAGAAGACTTATAACAATTCTGTAAACAAAAATTTACATACTCGCGTAAATTAAAAAAAAAACGTAATTTATCTGATCTTCGTTGACTCAAAAAATATACAAAATTAACCAATCTTGACTTTAATTTATATTAAAATATAAATTTAGATTAATTAATGTAATTCATGATATTTTAATTAAACAAGATTTTAATTTAAATGAAAAACAGTTAAATGCAATAAAAATACGAATCTTCAAAAAGAGTCATAGTTTAAAATAGTTAAATTTATTTAAGAGAAAAGAAAAACTTTGAATAACTCTTTATCTTTTGGTTTATTTGTTTTTAGGGTTATACAAATATACTTTTCCCATGATTCTTGAGAAAATTGAAAAGATTTTAGAAAATTTCCTATGTGTTTAATTTTCAAACAAAAAAGATGAGATCTCAACGACAAATTTAATGTGGTTGATATTTCAATCCAAAAAAACTTTTATTTGAAATCATGATCAGTTGAATTAATCCAAAAAAGATTAATTTTCAGCTAGTTGTATTTTTAACAACACAAAAAATGTAATATTTACAAAAAAAGACGTATTTTATACAACATAATTTAATTTCTTAATCCGAGAATATAAATTTTGAACAAAAAAGTTTATTTTCAACTAAATAGTGGACTTTTCAACCAATTACACGAATTTTAAACCAAGAAGCTTAATTTTATGCCTAATAAGACAAATTTTCAACAAAATAATTACATTTTTAACCAAAAAAGTTCATATTTAACAAATTAGTTTAACTTTTAACCAATGACTTGAATTTTCAACCAAAAAAGATTAATTCTCCACGAAAAAATAATAATTGATACTAAAACTGAAAAAGATTTCAATTTAAAAAAATATATCAAAAGATTAAAATATATTATGTTAAAATAAAATATATTAGTTGATATTAAAACT
Organism: Acraspis erinacei; assembly: GCA_035041075.1. Lineage (NCBI taxonomy): Eukaryota > Metazoa > Arthropoda > Insecta > Hymenoptera > Cynipidae > Acraspis > Acraspis erinacei. Next base: position 34,211,155 of record JAWWLR010000148.1, on the reverse strand, counting down.
GAAAAAGATTTTAATTTTAAATAAAACAAAATCGAATTCATCGAAAGAGACGAATTTTCAACAAAAAAGTTGAATCCTGAATCTATAAATATTTTTATTTTAAAGAAAACATTAGCAAATTTCAATGCAAAACGATTAAATTTCTACAAAAATAGATGAATTTTCGAAACCAAAAGACGAATTTTCAACCAAAAAATATTTTTCAAACAAGGAAAAAAATGGTATTGCAAATTATAATTTGTCGGAAAAGAACATTTTTAATACAGAATAAAAAAATAAATAACGATTTTGTTAGCGTATTTCCTTTAAGGTTATGTAAATATAATTTTCCTAGCTTTCTCCAGAAAATTCAAAAAGATTTTTGAAAATTACAGATATGTCGGTAAAGTACTCGTATGTAGAAAATTTATAAGATTTTTTTTTCAAAATTCGAATTCGAATTATTCTTACAATTATCTAAACTATTCGGGATTTATTTTTAATCATTTGGAAAATCTTTTTAAAAACTTCGAAATCTTCTGAAATATACATTTTGTTAAGTTTTTTTGACTTCTTTTAAACTTTTAACTTATGATTATATTTGAAAATAATTTGAATTTTATTGTAAAACTCTGAAAAGATTCAGTAGATTTAAAAAATTGCGTTAAAATCTTCCAGGGTTTTTTTTCGATTTTATCAATCTTTCGAAATCTTTTAAAACATTTAAAAAAAATAAAGTTATTAAAATAAAAAATTCAGTTTCAATTTTCCAAAGGCTCTTAAGACCATTTTTTTTATTCTCTGGAAATCCTCCAAAAATCTTAAAAACCTTTAAACTTGTTTGTTCGAAATTTTCAAAAACGTACATTTTGTTAAGTTTTTTGAGATCCAAATATAATTTTTTTTAAATTCTAAATATCTTTTAAAAAAATTCGAATTTTATTGTGAAATTTAGAATTATTTTTGAAATTTGTTTGAAAATTGCTAAATATAATTTAAACTAGTTCGACTTTTATCGCAAAATAACAAAAAAATTGCATTAATATCTTCCAGATTTTTTTTACAATTTTGTAAATATTTAAAAATCTCTTAAAATCTTTATAAATATTATCTTAAAACAAATGTTGTAAAATAAAATGTGAGTTAAAATTTTCCCATAAATCTTAAGAACAATTTTGCAATCTCTTGAAACTTTTGAAAACTCGAAATATACAAAAATCGAAATTGTGTTTTAAATTTGTTAAAATATTTTTAGATTAATAATTATTTTTTTATCTTATCAAAACTTTTACATATATCGTAGACTAATACGATTTTTTTAAATTTTGTAATTTTGCAAAATTGAAAAAAAAATCTTTGAAATCTTCTACATTCTTTTCCGAAAATTGAGAAAATCATTTGAATCGTTTAAAAATATTTTAAAATATTTTCTCAATATTTTCTTTATGAAATCTTTTTAAATTTTAATTTATTTTTTAATCTTTTCAAAACTTGTCAACTTCGAAATATCTTTTGAAATAATTTCCAAAATTGTTTTAAATCCTGTAAAAATTAAAAAAAATTGTCCTAAATTCATATAAATATTATTCAATAAAACCTATATTATTAAGTAAATTAAGATATTCCAAGTTTTTGTCCATTACCTCATTTTTCAAAAGTTTAAGAACAGAATTGTTGGCTTTAATATTAAATAATCATCTACAAATGAAATTTTCTCTTTTAGAAATAAATATTAAAACTTCTCATTTGGAAATTACGTTCCGCCACTTTTTTTAAATAGGATTTCGAAACATTTGATCGCAAAACGCAGCCGAGTGTGATCTCATTTGTGGCCAGTGTCACTTTGCAATTGTCTAATACCTATTTCCGGAAAACTAGATAACTTCTTCTAATCAAACTTTTGTGTCCGCAAGTCAGAACACTTCAGCTCGAAGTTGAACAATTCTCATATTTATTATTTTAGATTTTTAAAGAGTCTGAAATTATAACCATATTATTTTTATTGATAGAAAAATCAATTCATATCAATGAGAAAATTTAGAATTCACCATAAGTACTAAAATAAGTATTAAAACTTTATGAAAGGTGCGATTAAAATTTGGGTTGAAAATTATTCTTGATGATTAACAATTAATCTTTTTGATTGAAAAATCATTTTTTGGTTGAAAATTTAACTAATTTATTAAAACTTGTTTTTCTTTTCTTGAAAATTGATCTTTTTATTTGAAAAATTAAACCACGTGTTTAAAAATTGATTCTTTTTTAAAATTTTTCTTTTCGTTTGTAAATCCATTTATTTCGCTTAACAATTCGTTTCATTGGTTAAAAATTCAACTACCTTGTTAAAAATATTTTTCTATGGTTAAAAATTAAATTTTTAGCTGAAAATTTAACTTTTTGGTAGAAAATTATTTTTAAATGACAATTGAACAATTGCTTGAAAACGTTCTCTTTTTTAGTTGAAAATATACTTTTTCTGTTCAAAAATGAACGATATTGTTGGAAATCAATTTTTTGGTCTGAAAATTTTACTATTCCATTTTTGGTTGACAATTTATTTTTTTAGTTAAAAATTAATTCGTTTCAGTTGAAAATCTAACAATTTTGTTGAAAATTCGTTTTCTCATTCAGTAGAAAATGTACCTCTTTTAGTTAGAATCTCAAATATTATTCTGTATAATTATCCTACTGTTTTTTTTTAATTTGAAAATTTTCAAATTAAAATTATTTAAATGATGGTGATTGAACGCATTTGCCGATTGAAAAAAAAATCATTAAGATTGTAACTTTATTCATGATTGTCGATTTTTCTGTTATTTAAAGCGCTATATTTTTTAATTTTATAACGACCTATATTGTATTTTCACTACATTTTCATTTAAAACATTAATTTAAAACCAAAAAAGGCTTTTCCACAAAACTGTTAAACTTTCAACCAAAGAGATTTCAATTGACTTTTAAAAATAAAAATACGAATTTTAAACGAAAACAGTACATTTTCTAGGAAATACCTTAACTTAATTTAATTTTAAACAAAGAAAATGATTTTTTTGACCAAAAAAGGAGAATTAACAGCTAAAAAAGATCAATCTTAAAAACATGGAAAAGTTACCAAAGAAGAAGAATTTTTAACCAAAAAGTTGAATTTTCATTTTTTTTATATGTGATATTTCTGCTAAAACATACGACTTTTTAAATTTAAAAAAAAGTAGTAGAGTTTTCTTTAAAAAAAAAAAAGATTTCAGTTGACTTTTCATTATCAAAATATTAATTATTAAACAAGAAATAAGTTTCTACGAAACAATTGAATTTTTAATAAAAAAAAGACCGTTTTTTTAAATTTGAACTTTTATCCGAAAAAGATTTCAGTTCTCTTTTCAAGGCAAAAATATAAAAATGGATGAAAAAGTAATTTTTTTATGAAATAGTTAAATTTTCGACGAAAAATCAGAATTTTTCAACCAAAAAATATGACTTTAACAAAATTGTTCAATTTTCAACCAAACAGTTGCTTTTTTATCCAAGAAAGAACTGAAAATTCTTCTAAAGCATGTGAATTTCTGAATCTAAAGATAGATTTTTAACAAAAAAGTTAAATTTTCATCCAAAAAGATTTCAATTGACTTTTATAAGTAAAGATACGAATTTTAAACGAAAACAGTACATTTTCTAGAAAATACTTTAATTTTCAAGAAAATAGTTGCATTTTGATCCAAGAAAGATGCAATATTTCTACTAAAAAAGATAAAATTTTAGATCCAAAACATAAATTTTCCAAAAAGGTTTTCATCCAAAAAAATATTTTAGTTTGTTTATCAACAAAAAAATACGAATTTTAAACAAAACGTCAATGTTCTACGAAAAGAGTTGAATTTTCAACCAAAAAGGTTGTCGTTTTAAAGAAAATTGTTAAATTTTCAACTAAATAATAAAATTGATTACTCACCTTATCATTCATCTCAGGAAAGATGGTGCTGAGATTGAAGTTGATAAGACTCGTTCCCGAGGGATGATGGCCCATGGCCATCGGGTTACTGGAAGGGATCCCAGATGAGGGAATTCCTTGACTTCCGGAGACAATCGGCGGTGGAAGCGACGAGGATGGTGCCGGGGGCGGCGGAGGCGCTGGAGGCAACGGTGGAGGCGGTGGAGCTAATGCATTCATCGATTTCGGATAAACATTAGCTTGCGGATGATTCTGATAGAGATGATTGGCATGAGGTGGAAGAAAATGGGTCGTATGATGATAATCATCCAAGGGCGAAGTGATGCCCGAAAGTGGAAACTCGAAATTCTGTACAGTCCCATCAGTCTTGCGCTTCCCTTTTTTCTGCACCGGCGGGTACAATCGTTTGTCACAATTCTGATGCTTGCTGACAGCAATATGCTGATGATTCTTCGAATTGGAACTCATGTTTGCGAGAGTTGGTGTCGTTATATTCGAGCTCGTAGGTGGAAGTAGGAAATTATTGGCGTCCAGATAGTCCGAGTTCTCATGCAGCGACATCATATAATTTGTTGGCGTATTCGACATACTGGTGATGAAATTCGTCGTCGGATAGATGTTGGCGTTTGAGGAATAACCGTAGGAGTGATTAAAATTCTGGTTCACTTGTCCATATCCACTCGTGTCGTCAACACTCGGGAAGTAGTTGATCGGCATCATCGGATCAGTGGAAGATAGGCTACCAGGGAATTTATTTTGCCCATAGTTTGCATATTTTGTAGAATTCTTGTCGTGATTGTTAGTGTCGACGCTGGTATTAGTACTGATTAAAGCCTCGGCTGTATAATTACTCTTGCAGTTTCTACTTCGCCAGTGAATGTCGTTTTGCTGGTACTTGGGTTGCTGTTGGTAATTCTGATCCGGGAAGCTGGTGGGTTTGTGTTCCTCGTGTCGCTGGAGTTGTTCATTAGGAGTCTGCTTCCGTATATCTATTTGTCGTTTAGCACTATTCCTGGGACTGGTATTACTCTTCCTTTGATGCTTTCGCGGCTGCTGCTGATGATGATTGTGAAGAGGGTGTTGACTCTTTTCAGCTTTTTCGTGTTCGACAAGTTGGCTGACTGACAAAAAGGACATGCCTTGAGCAGCATGCTGGACATTTTGTGTGTTTAGCATAGTTTGAAACTCCCTGCCAGGTTCTTTCTCCTTAGAGGGGTCTTTCGCCTGTTCATTATTCGAACCTCGGATGGGCATCTGACTAAAGAGGAAGTTCTGCTTGTCCGGAAGATTGGTCCCCAAGGCTAGATCGCCAACCAACGTCGGGAGAGTTGAGGGAACGATTTGATGATCAATAGACTTCAGAGCCTGATTCTGTTCAACATTCTGTGCTATATTTTTGGTTGGAGACCAGGAGAATGGCTGTTCTTCTGGATAGAATGTCGGCTCCATAGATCTTTTCGGATCACTCTGCAGAACTGGTATATTTGGAAAACTGTGCGTAGTGACATCATAGTTATTATAAAATTGATTCGACGTGCTCTGATTGTACGTGGGAGTTTGCGAGAAGAGATTATTTTGACAAAAGTCTAATTCTTTTCCAATCGGTGGTAGAATAATGTCCGTGATATTCGAATTGTGTTTAATCTCTGGTGTCATCATCCAATTTACAGGGGCTCGAACAGGGTGTTGTTGCTGAAGCTGCTGATGTTGAGACTTTGCTTTAATAGAACTCTGTTGTTGCTGCTGTCCCTGTTTATTACCAGAATTGTAGCTCGTGTTATCATGGAGAATATTCGCCTGGCTAGAAGGTTGATACTTTTGTTGGTGTTGCGGCTTCTCCACGTACTTAAAATTCGAATTGTAAATCTCAGTGTTGTATCTCGTTTGCTGAGATTCCGGATCAAAGTGGGTCTGAATTCCATAGTCGGGCATCATGTAATTTGTTTTGTCTTGCTTGGATGGAGGAGGTATTGTTTGAGAAAGAGCTTTCGATCCATGTTGCTGTTGTCGTGTATCAATACCTCCGTAATTATTCTGTATGTAGTCAAGATCTGCAGAGTACTTGATTTTATTCTTATCATTTTCATACTTGTAATCGATATTTGGTACTGGATTCTGATTCTGCGACTGGCTTTGTGGCTGAATTTGTGATTGAGTCTGAATCTGCGATTGAGTTTGCGATCGACTCTGCTTTTGAGACACAGGAATCGATCTAACATTTCGAGATTTCGAGGCATCGAGATAGGATCGCTTCTGCATCTCTAGCGACTGTTTTGCTCTTGATTTATCAAAACCAGAAGCCTGTAGTTCTGGATAGGGCGGGGCCGGTATAGTGTTTGCAAAGCCTTCCTTGTGGATAGGCAGATAATTAAAGTTATCGCAAATCGTTTTTTGGCTAGATTCCGCCTGGTTTCCTTGTTCAAATTGATTATTGCCACCACTAGCGGGCGAGAAAGTCGTCCAGGAGAGAATACTGAAATTGGAAGTATTGTGTGCAACTGTAGTAGTCGACTGAGTTCTAGAAAGAGCACTCTCTTCGTAATTCGAAGTCGCGATGAATGATTGTTGCTGCTGAGGATACGAATTTGGAATGGAAGTAACTTTATCATGCAGAATATTAGCTTCACTCGTAACCATTTTCTTACCACTCTTTTCATATGGAATAATGTATGGCGATGGTTCTTCCTTTCTCTGATAAGTATTATTTCTTATATCAGGCTCAGAATTGCTTGGATTTGATTTCTTCGTATCATTTTGCTCTAGCTGATTTGTTTCCACCTTTTTGGTTGAATACATTTCGTTTGAAGCTTTCTGACTTGACGTTTCAGATTGAACTGTCGACATTACCTTGCCAGGAGCACAAATTCTATGGTTTTCGGAAGAGTTAGAGAAAGGTTCTGCACTTGTTGAGTGATAAATTGAACGAGTGTCAAATGAAACGGTTGTTGGATTGTAGGTCCCCGATTTGCAATTATGATTCTCTTGATTATTAGTGTTTTGGGAATCCGCGAGGATTGGAAGGATCTTCCCGGCTTGATTTGCAGTATTTGGATGAGTGATTTTCGAGGGACAATTTTGTGCCAACATCGTATTGAACGTATCTGAATCTCGTGTACTATAGACTTCAAGATTCATCTGAATCGCTTCTGTAATTTTCTGAACCTGTTGGGAACTCTGACAAATTTGATTGAGCGAGTTCAGACTTTGTGCTTCCATTTTATCCTTTTGATCCAGAGAACTTGCCAAAGTTTGCAGCTTCTCCACGGGAGGCATTCGTTCTGTGACTTCGGAAGCACTTGAGAAAATTGTAGATTTATTACTTGTCATAAATGATTCTTCCGGTTCGCTTGGATTGAATGCATTTGCGTTTGAAGTGGTCACATCCGATGGAAATTCGTAGTGAAGATTTCGAATCAAACTATCTTTACTAGATTCTGTTTGTCTCGCTTGAGATTCTAAATATCTAGGAGTAGAATCGTATTTTGTGGAATTTAAACCTTTGGCTGAAGTTGATAAAGTCGTGGAAGCAGCGCTTGTCAAAATATCGCTTTTCGGGGTGGTAGAATAATGTAAATTGGACTGGGGTTTCACCTGATTTGCGTAGTCATTGTTCACACTCGTGGAAACATCGCTTATTAGAGACGATTCGTTTATATTCACCATTGGATTCGAATTGTTGATGATATCCGCAGAGCTAACAGTTGCAGATGATATATTTGCAGTAGTATTTTCAGGAAAGGAGTTAGCAACATCTGTAAGTGTCCTCGTTGCTAAATGGTCAATAAGACTTGGTATTTTGAAGGGTTCTTTCAGAGTTTCAGTATCAATCGTTTTTGGAAGCGGTTTCACTGTTTCAACTGTGGACTTTTCTTCTGTTTTTCTCACTTTAACACTTTCTGAAATGTTTCCTGCTGAAGATTTAATTTTAAAACTATTAGGCTCCATTGCACCGATTTGCAACAACATTGGAGGAGTTTGACTCTGATATTTAAAATCTTCTTTCATTTCCTCCTCCAATACTTCCGTTTTTCCACTCAGGGAAGACACTAAGGGAAATGCCATCAAGAATGCGGCCGTTGGTGATATTGATTCCGGATTGTGGGAACTGGAAGGAACTTGAAGAGAAGCGAAAATGTCACTCGACAAATCAGCATGAAGTGTTTCTGATTTGCTACTTATTGGGATGAATCCGTTGCTTGAATTGAAGGAGAGAGCTTTTAATTCCTCTTCTTTAGACGTTTCAGGAGATTCTCGCAAGGTTTCATTTTGTTTCGGCAAAGGCAGTGATTCGGAAGTGGGTGGATCAGAATTGACAGATGCATTTGATACCAATTCCATAGTCGTTGTTGTGTTCGTGTCGAGATTCAACAAAATTTTATTATCTCTTGCTGCTCCTTCGTCTGCGATTCCCGACTCGACTGTATTTTCCAAAAGATTTCCAAATCCTGCATCAATATCACAGACTTCATTCGACCTTTCCGCTATTATTGCTTCTTCCATTGTCTGCTCATTAACTGCTTTCATCGATGACTCAGAAAGCGATGAAGTTGTTTCCTTTTCTGCAAGAGCTTGCGCAGTATTATTGATAGCCTCTTCCAAAATCGAAGCATGATTAGTAGGATCAACTGTCTCTTCCAGATTCCGAGACTGAGAAACTGTTTTACTTTTCTTGTCCATTTCTGATGTTTCTTTTACAAGTTCACCACTTGCTTTAAAACTATCTGAGCCCTTTACATCAGTAAAATTCATAGAAATCATATCTGATTCGATATTTTTACTGTCTGCTCTATTTTCTACGGAAGCATGAACTTCACTTTGCTTTTTCTCTGAATCTCGTTCTATATCTTCCACCATCTGTTTAATATTTCCTATTGTTTTACAGGACGAGGGAATTTCGACTATACTCGTGATTTTAACCTGCACGGCTTTTTCATTTTCTGCATTTTCTTTCCTTCGTTTTTTGTCTTCGGGCTCGTTAGCCTTGTCAGATGAAGCCAAGCGTTTTAGCGAAACTTTATCGGCACTTGGATCCTCACTTCTCTCCTTTTCACTACTCTTTTGTTGCCTCGTTTTGGAAGACTTTCCCCTCGTTCGCTCTTCTCGCTCTATCTCCTTAGTTTCCACGAGTTTCTCTACTTTTTCTTTACGAATCGCGGGAATAGGAACTTTATAGGTCATCGTAGTTTTAGTTATTGCCTTGGTGAATGCAGATTTCGGCAGAATGGCTTTATGGCCTCCTATTCTAGAAGTGTCCGCGATACTTTTCAAGCTCGCTATATCATCTCGCGTGACACCTTTCGGTAAGGTTTGTACAGTCGATAGTCGGGAAATTTTCGGCACACTTGGCATAATATTTCGAACGGCAGTGACAACGGCTCGATTTTGCAGTGAAATAACCGAGTTTGGAACTTGATTCGCCTGCAGAGGATGGACAACGATCATTTGATTCTGCTGCCCGTTGTTTAAAATGATCGAATTGGCATGCTGATGATGCTGATTCATTAGCATTTGATTTTGCTGAGTATTGCTCAAAATGATGGGACTTGTGGCGGCATGCTGATTAACTATCATCTGGTTCGACTGGCCATTGTTGAAGATAATGGGATTTGTGGACTGGTGCTGATTAACGACTATATTTGAAGCTATTTGTGGCATGGGTGTCACCACGGGCATTAACTTTGTTCCCGAGAAGACGAGGGCCCTTGCAGGAAGATTTGAAATTCCCTCATTAGTTGACAATTTCTTATTATCAACATTTTCCTTCTTTCCTCTTTTCGGATTTCTACGTTTAGTAGCTTTTTTTGCTAGAAATGTGAAACGCAAGGTGGTAAATTGAAAAGTGTCTTTCCAGAGTGACTGCTGGAACGCGAAACTGGGAAATGAGTGGGGACATTTTTTTAGCTGGGAAATGATAGTAAATTTATTTGTTGACCAGGAATTTTACAAATTTTTAGAGGAGAAATCTAAATTGATCAACTGTAAATATAAATAATTAATTACGGATTTTCAAAATTAAACTCTAGTTCGACTGCTAAAAATTGAGCAATAATTGAGTTCTCCATTTCGCAAATTATTTAAAAATATTTTACTGTTCATTTAAAATGAGAAATTATAAATAAAATATTCAAAATTAAACAATTTGAAACTTGATTTGTTTAAAATAGAAGGCCGTGATTCATTAAATTATATATATATATATAATAAAAATTTTTATTTGTCAGTGAAAGTGTTGGATTTTTATATATAAATAAAAATTGAACCATTAATAATTTTCATTTAATTAAAAATAAAATAATTCAACTTCAAAGGATTTTTGTACAAATAAACGTTTGGATTTTTCGCTATTTTTTATTGGTTAAAGGTATGAAATGTTGGTATTCAATTTTTTCCGAATTGGAAGAGGAACTTTTTTTTATTTTTTACACTTTTATTGTATTATTTTTTATAATAATATTTTCTCGTTTTTATCATTTTCAGCGAGTTGGAAGAGATTAAATTTTTCTTATTTATTCTTGTTCTAAATTAGAAGAGGCAATTTAAAAAAAATTGTTTAAACTTTAATGGGCGAGTTTTTTAAATCTATTTTTTTTAATTGAAAAAGGGACATTTTTAGAAGAATTTTTATTGGTTTCGGAGGGTGGAATTTTGGTTTTTCAAATTTTCTTGACTCGGAAGAGGGATAATTATTTTATTTTCAAGGTTTTTATAGAGATCCAATGGACGAAATTTTGGTTAATTATTTTTTTCTGAATTTGAAGAGGCTATTTTTTCTTTAGAAAATTTTTATTCAGTTGGAAGGGTGAAAAATTTATATATTTTAATTTTTGTAATTAGAAGAAGACCTTTTTGTGTTTTTATCATTTTCATTGAGTTGGAAGAGATGAAATATTAATGATTTATTATTGTTCTGAATTGGAAAAGGGACATTTTTTTATTTTTAAGATTTTAAGGGAGCTGGAGAAGACGACATTTTTGTTATTTCTTTTTTTTTCTCAATTTGAAAAGGCTGTTTTTTATTTTTAGAATTTTTATTAATTTGGAAGAGGATATTTTTATATTTTTCATAATTCTTATTGATTTCGAAGAAATGAAATTTTGCTTGGTAATTTTTGTTCTGAAATAGAAGAGAATTTCTAAATTACAAGTCTATTTTTTCTTTTAAGAATTTTTATTGAGTTAGAAGGGAGGAAAATTTCCATTTTTTCTTAATTGGGAGAGGAATTGGATTTTGATTATTCATTATTGTTCTAAATTAGCAGAGGCAATTTTTTATTTTTATTAATTTGGGGGGGGGGGGGGGAGGAATTATTAAAAAAATTAAATTTTTTGTTTGAAATTATAAATATCCATTCAATTGAGCAAATTTAGAATAATTCAAACAAATTTTTATAAAAATCTACAGAGAATTCATAAAATTCAAGAACATTCCAGAGAAAAATAGGATAAATGAATAATAATTCAAAATTCAAAATGCTTCAAAATTGCTTCAAATCATTGAAATCCTCGAAAATATTTAAACAGTAAATTACACCTCACTTGAAAAATGAATTACTTGTTTGAAAATATATATTTTTGGGCATAAAATTCATCTTTTTTATTTCAAAACTTCATCTCTTTTCGTAGACAGTTAATCGCTTTTGTTGAAAATTTATATTATCAGTTTAAAAGTTCAACTGTTTTGTAGAAAATGTATTCTTTTTAGTTAGAAATTCAATTAGTTAGATCAAAATTAAAGTATTTTGTTGAAAATTCATATTTTGGTAGAATATTTATCTTCTTGTTGTTAAATTAATATTTTTGGTTGAAAATTTAATTACTTGGTTAAAAATTCATCTTATTACTTAAAAAATTCTACAATCCAGTAGAAAAGTAGATTATTTAGTTTAAAAATTATTTTTGATTGAAAATTCATATTTCCAATTGCTTTTTAGCAACAGAAAATTAATCTTCTTAATGTATATTTTTAAATTCTAAATTTAATATTTAAAACGTTTTAGATTCTTTTGAAATTAATTAAATTAATATTTAAAAAATTCCCTCAAATATTTCATTTTAAAAGCTCTTAAAAATTGCCTTAGAAGTTTTAAAAATACTCTAGATTTTAAAAAATTTCTTCAAATTATTGAGATCTATTAAAAAATGTCTCGGCATCTTTAAAAATACCCTGAAATATTTTAAAAGAATTCAAAATAATTCAGAAATAGGTATAGACCTGAATTAAATGTCTTGAAAGAAAATTTTCCATTTAATGTAATAAAAATAAACTAGACACTAAACTAACTTTTATCAATTATATACTTCAAAGATTCAGATTCAGTTCCAAAAATATAAACCCAAGTTATCATTTTCAATTTTAAAATTTTCAAAATCATTTTCTACCAAAAAAAATCGATTTTCTACCAAAAAAGTAATTTTTTTAAAACAAAATACGTGGATTTTCAACGAAATAAATGAATTTTTAATTAAAAAATATAAATTCCGACCAATAAGATTAATTTTCTACAAAAAATATGAATTTATACAAATATCAATTTTCAACCAATAGTTGAATTTTCATTTTAGTTAAAAAATTGACTTTCAACAAATTATTATATTTTTAAAAAGAGATGAATTTTTAATTAAAGTGAGGAAAAACTGAGAAAAAAATGAGAAAAAAATCAAAAATAATTTAAAATTTGAAACGATTCCAGACAATTTTTAACGAAAATGTATATTTTTGAAGATTTTAAAACAAAATTTTGAAGCTCTTTAAGGATTTTTTAAGATTAAAGATTAGAAAATTTCTTAAGATTTCTAGGAAATTCTGCAATGCTTTTTTATTTGAAAAATGATTTTTATCTTTAAAAAAGAATTTTAAATGAATTTGTACAAGATTTCAAAACAAATTTCGATGTATAAATAACAATTGAACAATTATTAATTTGTGACAATTCAAAATAATAAGAATTGAACTTCTAATTTAAAAAGTGTCAATTAGAAAAATTGTAACCTTTCAAGTTTTAATGCTTTTCACTAAAAATTGCTTAAAATTATATAATTATATATTTCAAAGATTCAGATTCAGTTCCAAAAATATAAATGCACGTTATCATTTTCAATTTTAAAATTTTCAGAATCATTTTCAACAAAAAAAATCGACTTTCTACCAAAAAAGTAATTTTTTAAAACAAAATACGTGGATTTTCAACGAAATAAATGAATTTTTAATTATAAAAGATAAATTCCAACAAATAAGATTAATTTTCTACAAAAAAAAGACGAATTTATACAAAATACATTAATTTTATATTTTAAAAAATAGTTTAATTTTTTAAAATAAAAAATATCAATTTTCAACCAAATAGTTGAATTTTCGTTTTTAGTTAAAAAATTGACTTTCAACAAAGTATTATATTTTTAAAAAGAGATGAATTTTTAATTAAAGTGAGGAATCTTCCGACAACAAAATTAACTTTTAACAATGAAGTGTAGCTTTTAAACGCAAATAGTTGAATTTTCAAGAAAAAAAAGGTAAATTAAAGCAAAAAAATATTATAATTCAGAAATAATTCTTCTTCGAAATGCTATTCATACTCTAATAACTATTTAAATTACTCCTCATTTCTAAAATTTGGAATTTGTCTGCATAATTTAAAAACTCATCTATTTTTCTTGGTTAAATATTCAACTTTAGTTGTGTAATATTCGTCTTTTTAGTTAAAAAATTCGTCTCTTTTAGCTGAAAATTTTGTAGTTAATAATTAATTTGCTTGCAAATTTAAATATTTTTAGTTTAAAAATCGGTTTTTCAAAAATTAAATTTTAAACTTAAAATCCAACTATTTTATTTATTTTTGCACTTTTTTTTAGTTGAGAATTCCATTATTTGGTTAAAAATTCGTGTATTAAAAAGTATAATTATATACGAAAATTTCATTAAAATTCATATAAAAATTAAAAATGTTTTTTTATCTTAGAAAATTGATTTTAAGAGAATACTAAGAAGATTTCAAAATATTTCAAATATAAACTTTCAAGTTATTTTATTTTTTTTTATTTTGCAAGATTGATTAAGATTTTTTATAAAAAATGCAAATAAATTTGAAAGATATTTAGAAATGAAAAAAAATTAAAAATAATATAAAATTTGAAAAGTTTCCAGCCAAATTTTAACGAAAATGTATATTTTTGAAGATTTTAAAACAAAATT
>JAWWLR010000148.1:34104692-34117645 GCA_035041075.1 Acraspis erinacei | reverse complement strand
TTGGTCATTATATTCTTGATTATTTTCAGGAAATTTTCACAATCAATGAACTGTCAAATTTTCAAAATTATATTATTTTAAGAATCTTTAAGTTAGAAACATTAAAAATTTAATTTTTTTTAACTGAACTATTCTTAAATTGAAAGTTAAATTATTTTTATTTCAAATATTTTAAAAATCCTACCTTCAATTTTGTTTGAAATGTTTTCAGAACTTCTGAATATCTTTTAAAATAAGTTGGCTATTTCATACAATTTTTTAGGAAATCTTTCAAATAAAAAATTTTGATGTATAAACAACAATTGAACCCTTATTATTTGTAGAAAAATGTAAGTAATTTCAAGAGAAATTTAGAAGTTTTAAAAAGATTAAAAAATAATTCATAACTTGAAATGATTTAAAATAATTTAATTCGTACCAAAATTTCAGAGCAAATAACCATAGCCTTAATTAAAAATAAAATTTTGTTTTTTGCAGATTTGAAACAAAAACTGTAGAAGCTTTTTCAGAAGTTTGAAATGCTTCAAAAGAATAAAAACATTTTCTTAAGATTCCTAAGAAAATTGAAAATGATGTTTCAGTTTGAAAAAATTATTGCAAGAGAATATTTAAAAAGATATTTATCGAACTTTTCCTACAAATTTGAGAAAATCCTGCAAATTAATAAAAATGCCCTTAAATTCTTCCAATTTTTCCATGAAATACAGTAATTTTCAACTAAAAAATAAATTTAAAAAAAAAATAATAATTTTCGACCAAACTGATGAATTTCCAACTAAAATGATGAATTTTCAACAAAATACATGAATCTTCAATTAAAAAAGCTAAATTGTCAACCAATTAAATTATTTTTACTTGTGAGAAATATGGAAGAGAAAATATGAAAGGAAAAATAAATAGAAAATAATAAGATTTTGAGGTTAGAGGTTAAACGTCAAGTATTCGAAGATAATGCTCTTTCTAATATCCCATTTAAATTTGTTTTTAACGTGGAATAATGGCTAAAATCTGATAAATTATCGAAATTGTTAGTTTTTTTATTTTAAAACAAAACGTTAAAAATTGCAGGAATTTCGTGATAGAAAATGCAAACTCTTATTTCTCGCCAACAGTTTTAAAAGGCATAAGGGTAATTATATACTATCCATACATTAATAGTAAATTTATTAAATGAGATTTTCCAATCCAGCAAAAGTTCTTTATCTTTCTTAAAATATATAAAAACAGTATAGGAAAAACATTTTTTGAGGTTATAAAACTTTCGATCTTTCTAACCTTTACTCTGCCGCCAGAATCAGGACCAAATTCGTTAGTAGTTGTCATAATTACGGTTTTAAATCCAAATTTGCATACTTTAACACAAAAAGTATCAAACTTGAATTATCAGAATGATAAATAGATTTCAGTTCACAAACCAAACTTTGATTCTTCAAACCCTTCAAACCTTCAAACACAAACAACTCTTATCCCCACCTCACAGATTTTTGTTTACTATGATCAGTGGAAGCAACGTGGAAACAAGAAAACGTGATTTGTCCCTTTCATACCGATGATCGGTAAAAAAGTGATTTGTTCGATTTTTCATTGGCGACACTGATGTCAAAGATGTTGACTATTAAATTGAGGTTATGTACACGTGTTTGTAAACTACATTGAGTACGTAAAGTGAATTCTTTTTTGTATTTATTATAATTGCAAATCAGTTTACTTGAACAAATAATTGTTAGACTTGAGATTAATAATAAAACGAGTTTCCAAAAATGGGTAAAACAACGAAAGACAAACGTGACATATATTATAGAAAAGCAAAGGAAGAAGGATACAGAGCACGAAGTGCTTTCAAACTTCTGCAAATTGATGAAAAATTTTTTATTTTCGAAGGTACGTATTATTCAAACCTACGCTAAAGCGAAAATATTTCATAAATTTATACCTAGCCGAAGAATTCGAATTTATTGGAAATTTGATGAACAGAGAAATTAAAATTTGAATTTTGTAAGATTTTTATAACCTTATTTTAAAACGAAAATTCGCTATTAATGTTGCACATATTGTACTCAATTATTTAAATAAAAATTCTAATCTCGAGAAAGTTATTTGTAAATAAAAATGTGGGCTTTTGATCGAGGATTTAAAATTTTCTGTTAAATATTGATCTTCTTTGGTTTAATTGAACTTTTTTTTTGGCTTCAAATTAAAATCTTTTTTGCGGAAAATTCAACTGTTATATTTTTAATGGAAAATTCAACTACTTAGTTGAAAGTGAAACAAAGCTGATAAAAATTCATTCTTTTGGTTGCCTTCTTGTTTGAAATGTAACGATTTTGTTGTAAATTAATTTTTAATTAGTTGAAAATTAATGTTTCATCTAAAAATTTAAATTTCATTGGTCATAACTTTTTCTATTTTGCTGAAAATTCATTTTTTTTCTGTTAAAAATATATTTTTTTAAGTTTCGACTTCACTATTTAAAATTTGTTATGATGTTTCATCATTATAGTTAAAAATTAATGTCTTCGGTTCAAAATTTAATTATTTGGTTGCAAAAAAGTTGAAAATTCATTTATTTTGTTAAAATTTAATTTCAATATTAAAAATTTGGCTATTTTGTTGAAAACTCATTTCTTTGGTTAAAAATTTAATTATTTTGTTGAAAACTCTTTTTTTGTTGTTAAAAATATATTTTGTTGTTATGTTTTTATTTTTAAATTCATACATTTTGTTCAATTTTAATTTCAAAAGTTAACAATTTAAAGATTTTGTTGAAAATTTGCCTTTTTTTTGTTAGAGAATTAATCTTCTTTCTGTAAAATTCATTAAAAAAAATATATAAATCCTTTTCATCATTTTCAAATATCTAAAATTAATAATGAATCAATATATTTCTAAATGTTAAAAATTATACCAGTTTAAAGCAATTCTAATTTGGAAACATTGAGAGTCGATAAATGTTAAATTCGTTGTTAAATTAAACACTTTTTAACTCAAAAGTTATATTATTTTTATTTTAAGGAGTTTTAAATTAATAATTGTTCAATTGTTATTTATAGATCAAAGTTCACAAATTTTAAGGCTTTGTATTCGAAAAAATTCAGTTTTCAATTGTTTTGTATATTTTATTTATAATTTCTGATTTTAATTAAACCTGCAAATATTTCTGAATATTCAAAAAGTGTCATTTTTTAAAAGTTTAAACAAAACTTCAAATTGCATGGCTTAAAAATGGAGTATTTTGGACTGAAACAATATTTAAACATTTGTTTTAAAATTGAAAAAAAAACGTTTACTTATAAATCTGTTAATTTAAAATATTTAAAAATTGAAAATAGTTTATAAAGTTTAACTTTTTGTTTAGCTATCAAGACAACAATTCAATTTTTAACGTACAAATCTGCAAATTGTCTGCAAAATTCAAAATTTTAAAAAGTCGAAAAAGTACACTTTTCCTAAGAATTATTTCGATACTTTTATGAGCATCAAAGTATTAATTTGGTCTGACAAATTTTTAACTCCATTTTTTTTTCTTGAAATTTTACTTTTTATTTTGTTAGTATTTATTTGAGTCATTTTTATACTATTTTTATTCAACGCATATAAAGTGGAAGTGTTTTCAATAAAAAAATTAATTTAATAATACCATTAATTTTTTCTGAGTACCCTACGAAGAAAGTCTAAATAAAAAAATTATTTTGCTTAATTTAAAGTTCAATTTTCATGGTATTTCTACATAACGGCACTGATTTTTCCTTGGATTCTGCTTTCTTTGTAAAATGATACAATTTTTAAATATTTTAATTATAATTTAGTTATAAAGGATTTTAATTGAAAATCATACAATTTTTAACAATTAAAGTTTGAATTAACTGTTTAAATTCTACATCCAATATTTTTTAATATTATAGATGTTTTCAGTCAGGATGAATATTATTTTTTATAGTTTAAAAAATAATTTTTCCAACTGAAGATACCAAAATTTACTATTTTTCTTAGAGGTCCTCAAAAACAACTTTTCCTACAACATGTGAAATTCTCTAATTTATCAAGTTTCATTGAAACTATTCTTTAAATTTGTTAAATTAAATTTTTTTCTTCAATTTTTAGTGTTTTTAATTGTAAATTCTTTGATTTCTGAAAAATTCATGTAAAGAAGGGTCTTTATTTTTTTAATTTTGAACCACGATTTTTGGTGTTTGTTAACAGAGGTTTCAAAGCATTTTCTTTTTCAAATTATAAAATTTTTAATTATTTAAATTAGAACCAATTTATTTTGTTTTTGTTAACATAAAATTAGTCGAATTTTTCTACTTCAATTGAAAATTGTTAAATTGTTAAATTGTTAACAATTTAAATTTAATATATTTTGCGCAGGTTGTTTTCGTAGATCAGTTTACCAGTCTAAATATTAAAGGATTTTTTGTATTCCTTTAATTTGTTTCTTTGCAGGAGTTACAAAGGCAGTTGATTTATGCGCTGCTCCAGGAAGTTGGAGTCAAGTTTTAACCAAAAAATTAAAGTAAGTTTGCATTTAATTAATAAAATACTAGTTATTCGTATATTTAAATTTTGAAGTTTATATAGCGATCATTTTTACTTCAGAAAAATTGAAAATTGCCCTCCATTTTTAAATTTGAGGTTTCGGTCCATTTAAATAATAAAAAATGGGCATATTTATAATTTAATATTTAAATATTATTTATTTAAATATTCAATCATATCTAGTAAAATTGGTGGAACGAAATTATCGAAAAAATTTGATTCTAAACATTTATTTCTAACAGAAAATTTTAGATTGTAAGTGATCGTTTAATTATAAAGGCGAAAATTCTGTTTTTAGATTTTTGACAAAATGTTTTAAAAATGACAAAAGAATTATATTTATAAAATCTTGACCATATTAATTGAGGTCATATGTGTATAAATAAGTAATTTTATTTGAAGATAAAATTTATTTCTGACTGCTTCTAAACATTATTGATAAAAGCTCAAATTTTAATTGTAAATTTTTGTTTATTATGGGCACAGGTACAATTTTTTTAAAAATAATTTATGTTTTATTTTAAATGATAAATTTTAAGTTTTAAAGATTTCAAAATATTTTAGAAATCTGGAAAATTTTAAAACAATGATTTTAATTTTTGCAGGGTTAAACAAATTTCAGGAAAACTGTATTATTTTAATAGAAAGATTTTTAAATAACATTTTAAAGCTTTTTAAGGATTTTGAAAGGTTTTAAGATACAATTTTTTCTTCGGGTTTCAGGGAAAATTAACATTGATTCTTTATTTAAAAAAATTAATTTATAGAAAATATTTAAATACAATTTTGAAACATTTGAAATGATCTCTTAAATTTTCGGACATAAATGTAGAACATTTTAAAGCATTATTTTCCAATTCAGCAAAATTACAAAAAACTTAAGAAGATTTTAAGATAATTTAAAACAAAATGTAGCTTTTTGATTTAAACTATTTATTTTAAAAAAATATGTGTAAAAAGATATCAAAACATTCATAAATATTTCCAAAATTGGCAAAACATAATTTGTATCATTTGAAGCGAATTTTATTATTTTTACAGAATTTCTTTTAAAATTTTATAAAAAATTCTAATCGTTTTACAAGATAAAATTTCGGAAATAATTACATATTTGAAAACATAAAAAAACTGAAAACAAAATGTAAATTTTGGAAGTTTACAAAATAAAGTTTTAAACTTTTTCAACGAGTTTGAAAGGTTCTCTGATAATAAAAAAATTGTCTTTAAGATTCATGGGAATATTTTAAGTTATTCTTTTTTTTTTAAATTAATTTTAAAAGGATATTTAACAAGACGTTAGAACTTTATAAATAATTGTCTGAATTGTAAAAAACGAATCCAGAAGAATTTAAGACAATTTTAGGAATTGTAGACGTTTTGAAGAGATAAAAATATATTTTAAAACTGAAAAATTTCCGACAATTTATAAAATATAGATATATATTTTTTGCAATCCGCAAATCGTCTTAAATATCTTTTAAACTGACGCAGATTTTTCCTATAATTTTGTTAAATCCTGTATAATAAAAATTTTCTAGATAATTTTTTATCTTAACGGAAATACTAAAAAATATTTGTGAATTTTTTCGAGATACATAAACAAATTATATTTATGTAACTTTTTTTGGTTGAAAATGCGTCTTTCTGGTTTGAAAACTCGTTTATTTTAGTGTAGAAATTTCATCTTTTTTTATTAAAACTATAAATATTTGGTTTAAAATAAAAAATTATGTTTGTTGAGGATATAACTATTTTGTTAAAAATTCATCTTTTGGTTGAATTCAACTCTTTTTTTTATTTGAAATTAAGATCTTTTTTAGTTTCAATATCATCTATTAAATTATTCGTTGAGAATTCATATTTTTTGGTTGAAATTTTAAGTACTTGGTTAAAGCTTAAACTATTTTGTTAAAAATCAAGTTGTTTCATTGAAGATTTATAATTTTATTTGCTTTGTAGAATATTCGTCTCTTTTAGTAAATATTGGATTTTTTGTGTGAAATAAACAATTGGTTTAAAATTAATCTATTTTTGTTGAGTTCATTTTTTTTGTTTAAAAATTGAACTTTTTGGTTGAAGATGATCTTTTTTGTTGAATTTTTGCTTTTTCCATCTGAAATTCTCAAATTTTGCTGGAATTTTCTCAAGAATCTTGGAAAGTTATATTTATAAATCCTTCAAAAAATTAAACAAATAAACTTCCTTAATGGTTTTTTGAATAATTAAGGTATGTTATAATTTGTTAGATTACCTTGGAAGTCCTTTCAGATTTTAGGGCACAGTTGTTATCATCATTTCGATTATCATCTAGTTTTTTATTTCTATTCTTTTTCCGTTTTTTAGATTTTGGTGCTTCTTCTGACTGTTTTAACCTGGAAGAACAAAATCAGTAGATGAAATTTTCTCGCTTCAAATTAAAATTGCCTAATTCGTTAAACTCTTAACTTTAAAAAATTTAAATTCGTAAATTACTCCTTTAAAAAGAGCCTAAATAAATTCTCTTTTCAGTCAATGATTCTATGAGATATTACTAACTTATTAATTTGAAAAAAAATCGTTTTGAAAATCAGGGTGTCTACCCTATCTGGAAAACCTGGAATTTTCAGTGAATTTTTATATACGCGGAAAAACCTGCAAATGTTAGGGAATTTAGCGTTTATAATTTTTTTGTTCAAATTGCAATGTAAAATTAAATAACAATGATTCTTTATTTTTAGAAGTAGCTTTGAATTACTTTATTCAATTATTTTTTAATTAATTTTAGTTTAAAATTTATTATTTTGTTTAAAAATTGATTTTTTTAGTTAAAAATTCAAATATTTGTTTGAAAATGTCTTTTGAAATTTTAAATTCATGTATTTTGTTGAAAGTTCGTTTTTTTTGGCAGAAAGTAATTTTCTTGGTTCAAAAATTTTTTTGCTTGAAAATTCAACTATTACAGTTAAAATTGTCCTAGTTAGGTTGAAAATTCAACTTTTTTGTTTAAAATTAAACTATTCTGGTTGAAAATGTATCAGTTTGGCTGAAAATTAATTTTTGTATTCATGTGAAAATTGAACTATTCTGTTTTGTTGAAAATTGATCTTTTTTAGCTAAAAATTCAACTGTTTGAATGTAATTTTTCTTTTTTGTCGAAAATTCTTTTATTTTGTTCAAAATTCGCCTTTTTTATAGAAATTAATCTTCTTCGTTTAAAATTTACCTTTTTGTGTAAAATTAAACTATTGCACTTTAAGGTTGATAATTTTAGATGAAAATTTATCAGTTTTTTTGAAAATTGATTTTTTTTAACTGAATATTTAAGTTTTATATGTTTGGTTGAAGTTTGGTTAAAAATTCATCTTTTTGTTTCCAAATTCAATTATTACGGTAAAAAATTCACCATTTGATTTGAAAATTCATATTTTTTCTTGTTTAAAATTAAACTTCTGTTTGAAAATTTACCAGTTTGGTTGAAAATTAATTTTTGTTAAACTGCAAATGTAACTATTTTCTGTTCTATGTTTTGTTTAAAATTGATCTTTTTAGCTGAAAATTCAAATACTTGGCTGATTTTTTTTAGTTGGAAATTTATGTATTTTGTTGAAAATTCATATTTTTTGGAAGAGAATTAACCTTCCTGGTTAAAAATTAATCTTTTTGCCTCCAAATTCAACTATTACGGTAAAAAATTCATTATTTGAGTTGAAAATAAACCTTTTTTGTTTTAAATTAAACTATTCCACTTTAACATTAATAATTTTAGATGAAAATTTATCAGTTTGTTTAAAAATTATTTTTTAACGGTAAATTTAACTGAAAAATTTTGTTTGAAAATTCATCTTTTTGTTTGTTAAAAATTGAAATTTTCAAGTTAAATATTGATAATTTTAGTGCAAATTTCATCTTTTGGTTGAAAATAAAAATCCTCTGTTGAAATTGAAACAATTTTTTTTTAATTCATCTATTCCAGTTTAAGATTTATAATTTTGGTTGAAAATTCAAATATTCAAGTTAAATATTGATAATTTCAGTTAAAATTTCATCTTTTGGTTGAAAATAAAAATACTCTGTTGAAATTGAAACAATTTTTTTTTTAATTGATCTATTCTAGTTTAAGATTTATAATTTTTGTTGAAAATTCATAACTTTGGTTGACTTTAATTTCCCTTTGTAGTTGAAAATTAATCATTTTTAGCTCAAGATTCAACTATTTGATTAAAAATTCATGTTTTTCAATTGAAAATTCCTCTTTTTGGTATAAAATTAATCTTTTTGAATAAAAATTCAACAATTTGGTTAGAAATGCATCTATTTTCCTTAAAAAGAAAGGAATTTGAAACGCCTAAATTAAAATTTAATATAGTACCCACAATAATTTTACCTAAATATGCACTAAATTTCTAGTTCAAGAAAATAAAATACAAATTTGTATAACTTATTATTAAAATTCGTGGACTTTACAGACAAATTCAAGAAATTATTAATTATATTTCCAGTATTATTTAATTATTTAATTCATTGATGGTACTAATTTATTAATTAATATCTTATAATATAATTTGTGAAAGCTTTCTAAATTAAAATTTGTAATTCAATTTCTCAAAACTGAAACGATTGTTTAAAAAATAAGCTAAATATTTGAACTGCTCTGTACATTTTTTTTCCAGGATTTGATTAGAAATCTTATTAAAATTAATTTTCTTTTAACTTAATATTTCTTTCTTTGAAAAATACATTTGATAAATTAAAAAGCTTATTAAATAAATAGAATTCGTTCTCATTTGGGATTTTTCATCAATAGATACAGTTTGAGAGTGTAATTAGATTTTCTTCAGATACATATCTTTATGATTCTGAGGTAGTAAACAACGTTTACGATTCATCAACAAAGAGAAGTTTCCACTGTTGCTATCCTCTAAGATTCACTTATTTTATAAATATTTATAATTTTATAAATGAAACGAATAAAATGGAAAATTATTCCGAGAAAGGGGAAATTTGACTTTACTTTAGAATAGAAAAATGATCCTTACCAAAGGAGACGTAAATTTTCTTTATCTTTAAACCACTGGCAAATTGTAGTTCTTGCAATGCCAAATTTAGTTGACACCTCGGTTGTAGTTAGGCCACTCTCTTTTGCACTCAGAGCTTGTAATTTTACTTCAAGTGGAATAGTATAGTTTTTATTTTTTCTAAATGTCGGTGTCATTGTGAATATTTATTCTTAATAAAATACTTGCGTCCAATAAGCAAATGAAACATGTACTAAGGTACTTTCAACTATTCGAAATTTATTGCGAATGTTCTCTTATATTTCACTGATTTGAACTTTTGAACTTTGTAGATGGCTCTGCTCACCAGTTCTTTAAAATAAAAAATTCTTGCGAAATTTTAAATGATATTTGCATACAAAAATTATTTTATGTTTTACAAAAAATATAAGAGAAGAAAAGAATTACAATTCTGTCTTGGTATAGTGAATTTTCTTAGAGAATTATAATTCTGAATTTGGAATTTCAGTAGAGAATTAAAATTTCGGCTATCAGACAGGAAATTTTTGAACAGAAAATTTCGTAAAGAATTGTAATTTTGACGTTGGGATATGCAAGTTTCTAAAAGAATTATAATTCAGAGTTTAGAGAGAGAATAAATAAATCAAATATAAAAAAATTCTCGTAAAGAATTATAATTTTTTCTTGAAACAGGTATTTTTTTAGATGGATCAAGAAATATTGGAAAATAATTTTACTTCTGATTTACAAAAAGGGAATTTTTAAAAAAATTCCCTGTTCCAAGTCAAAATTCTTTAAATTTTGAAAATTGCTTGTTCGAAATCAGAATTGGTTTCAATTAAAAATAAATTAAAATAAACTTAAAACGGGGAATTAATGGGAATAAATTTTATTCTGACTTAGAATTTTTTTACTTTTGCACTAGAATTATAATTTTCATTTTAGAATTCATTTAGGAAATTTCGTTTAGAATTATAATTGTTACTTTAGGATAGGGAATTTCTTTTAAGAATTATAATTTGACTTGAAATAAGGAATTTTTGACATAAAACCTGACATTTAAAAATTCCCCTCTCCCAAATTTTGAAAAAAGGAAATTAATATAATTCTGTTTTGGAACAGAAATTTTGGAAACGAATTTAATTGGGACTTCGTAGAGACAGTTAAAAAAATAATAATTCTGAGTTTGAATGGGGAATAAATAAATGAAATATAAAAAAAATTCCAGCAAAGAATTATAATTTTGACTTTGGGACAGGAAATATTGTAAAAAATTATAATTTTGTTTTGAAACAGGTAATTTTTTACGTGGAACGAGGAATTTTTTAAAATAAATTCAAATAAACTTGACACGGGGAATTTATAGGAATAAATTTAATTCTGACTTGGAATTTTTCACTTTAGCACTAGAATTATAATTTTCATTTTAGGATTCATTTAGAAAATTTCGTTTAGAATTATAATTTTTACTTTAGGATAGAGTGTTTCTTTTAAAAATTATATTATAATTTGACTTGAAATAAGGAATTTTTGACATAAAACGTAACAATTTGAAATTTCCCTCTTCCAAATTTTGAAAAAAGGGAATTAATATAATTCTGAGTTTGAATGGAGAATAAATAAATTAAATATAAAAAAATTCCAGCAAAGAATTATAATTTTCACTTTGGGACAGGAAATATTGTAAAAAATTATAATTTTGTTTTGAAACAGGTAATTTTTGACGTGGAACGGGAAATTTTGGAAAATAATCTTAATTCTCATTTATAAAAAAAAGGAATTAAAAAAACAATTCCTGATCCAAGTCAAAATTCTGCTGATTTTGAAAATTACTTGTGCGAAATCAGAATTGGTTTGAATTTAAAAATTCTTTTTTTTCAAATAAACTTAAAATGGAGAATTTACGGAAATAAATTTAATTCTGTCTTGGAAATTTTTCACTTCAGCACGAAAATTATAATTTTTATTTTAACAAATTTCGTTTAGAATTATAATTTTTACTTTAGGATAAGGAGTTTCTTTTAAGAATTATAATTTGACTTGAAATAAGGAATTTTTGACATAGAACGTGGCCATTTGAAACTTCCCTCTTCCAAATTTTGAAAAAAGGGAATTTATATAATTCTGTTTTGGAACAGAAATTTTGGAACTTAATTTAATTGGGACTTCGTAGAGGCAGTTAAAAAAATAATAATTCTTAGTTTGATTGGGTAATAAATAAATTAAATATAACAAAAAATCCAGCAAAGAATTATAATTTTGTCTTTGGGACAGGAAATATTGTAAAGAATTATAATTTTGTCTTGAAAAAGGTAATTTTTTACGTGGAACGGTAAATTTGGGAAAATAATTTTAATTCTGATTTATACAAAAAAAAGGAATTTAAAAAAACAATTCTTGTTCCAAGTCAAAATTCTTCAGATTTTAAACATAGAAAGTGACTATTTGAAACTTCCCTCTTCCACATTTTGAAAAAAGGGAATTAATATAATTCTGATTTAGAACAGGAATTTTGTAAATTAATTTAATTGAGACTTGGTAGAGGGAATTAAAAAATATATGTATAAATTCTAAGTTTGAATCGAAAATAAATAAATTAAATTAAAAAGAATCCCTCAAAGAATTATAATTTTGCCTTGGAACAGGTAATTTTTTTATATGGAACGAGACATTTTAGAAAATAATTTCAATTCTATTTATAAGGAAGGGAATTTACAAACGCAATTCTTGTCCCAAGTAAGGGTTCGTTACATTTAAAAAATTCCTTGTTCAAAATCAGCATTAGTTTGAATGGAAAAAATGTTGTTTTTTTCTTTGCAAATAAAGATTCACAAGTCTCAAACTTCCAAATTATAGAAAAAGGAAAGGCAATTTTCATAAAAAAAACTCTAATTTAGACTGTTGTGTAGGAAATTTAGGTAAAAAATTATAATTTAATTTTTTCTTTTGAACACAATTTAGACTAAGACAGTGAATTTTCGTAAACAGATATTATTTTACTTAAAAACGAGAATTTTGGATAGGGAGCGGGAGTTTTTTAGAATAGTTTTATTTCTGATTTTCATGAAGGGAATTTTAAAAAAAACTATTAAAATTCAGAATTATGTTTCTTTTACTAAATTAACTCTAAATAAATTTTGTAATGCTTATAAACAATGATTTGTTATTCCAGCTCAGAATTATAATAAAATTATTTTTCAAATTTTCCTGTTCCAAAGAAATTTTTTAAATAATCAAAATCTTTAGAATTTACCGGGAAAAATTAACAATTGACCGGGAGAAAACCGAGAAATGAGCGGGAATTTAAAATAATTTGTTGGATAGACATCTTTTTTATATTTTATACCTTATATTTGATAATTTTATTGATTTTTTGTTCTTGCGAAATTGCCTGCTTTCTTTGCAGTGAGGCCTACAAAGAAT
>JAWWLR010000148.1:33994659-34004724 GCA_035041075.1 Acraspis erinacei | reverse complement strand
AAGGTCAAATCCAAGGTCACCATTAAATTTCCCGGGAAAAATTACTAAAGACTTTATGTTAATTTTAATTTTCTATTTTAAATTTTCTAAAATTTTCTGGGTTTCCATACTTTTCCCTCACCCTGTATATACGTTTGAACCTTAAGTTGAAGTAAATTCTACTCTGAATTCTTTAATTTACATTTTAGTTTTTAATACTTTAAATGTACACATTTTCAGCTGTGGCTTGAATTTTAAAATTGCGTGGACCCGGAAAAGTGAGAAAAAATATATTTCTTTCTGTGATTGTATTTATCATCCTGTATAATGTTTTTTTTTATTGAGATGTCGATACATTTTGTTCTAAAAATAAGTTATAAATCGAGTTACAAAATTCGATTTACTATTGGACGTATCTCTCCGATTTTCCCTAACTCATATAAACATAGGCTTCATCAAACTGATGAAAATTGTAGCCGACATAGTTAGAGGGGAATTATATTATGTTAGTGATGCCTCGAGCTCCCCTATTCAAGGGATGGAACGTAATCACGAGTGGCCCTATAGTCTATTCTTCCATGAAATTTCCGTGAAATTTCCCTCTCGCCAACCCACGAATTTATTTTTATGGTGGATTTTATGGGTTCCTGTGGGAAACACAATCTCATTATAAACCAGCTGTATTGTGATTCTATGCAATATCGGTTGGAAAACTTCCTGTATACATAATACGTATATATCCAGACCAGAGTTGAAATTAACATTTCTGGCATTTCTTTTAGAACAATAATCAT
This sequence comes from Acraspis erinacei, assembly GCA_035041075.1. Classification (NCBI taxonomy): domain Eukaryota; kingdom Metazoa; phylum Arthropoda; class Insecta; order Hymenoptera; family Cynipidae; genus Acraspis; species Acraspis erinacei. The sequence goes on along the minus strand of JAWWLR010000148.1, from coordinate 34,003,951 downwards.
TTCAGATCTTTTAAACACATAAGTTTCAAACTCAGTTAAACTGGTTTTCATTGTCAATTCACTGAATCAATTTAATTTATTCTCTTTTGATCTTTTCATTGATTTCTTATGCACTCTAAATTTCATTAATTAAAATAATACATTTTTAACGAGAGCGATGAATTTCCAACTAAAACTATGGATCTTTATCGAAAAAAATAAAATTATCGCAAAGTCGTTCAACTTTCATCTAAGTGGTTGGATTTAAAAAAATTATTTTTCAACCAGAATTTTAATTTTGTTACAAAATAGACGAAATTTCAACAAAATGTAAGAATTTTAAACAAAAAATATTAATTTTCAACTAACAAATACTGAATTTCAGCAAAATAGTTCAATCTTCTACCAAATAGAGGAATTTGTAACTAAAATGATAATTCAGTAATAAAAAATTTTCAACATTAATTCAAGTGTTGCATTTTCAAACAAAAATAAATAAATTTTCTACACATAGCAAGAATTTGCAATTAAAAACGATCAATTTTCAACAAAAAATGGAATAGTTAAATATGGAATAACGACATTCATTTTCAACATAAACAAATTTTTTATCAAATTAGTTAAATTTTCTACAAAAACGAATAATTTTCAACTAAAGTGAGGAATCTTCAACCACAAAAAAAATGAATTTTCAACAAATGCAACCAAATATTTTTTAAACAAATAATTGAATTTTTAAATCAAAAGGATACATTTTCGAAAAAACAGTTAAATATCCTGCCAAAGAATAGAATTTTTAAGTAAAATGATGAATCTTAAATAATAAATCTTTAACAAATTCAACCAAATAGTTGAATTTTAACTAAAAAAATTATATTTAACCAAAGATGAATCGAATTTTCAACAAAATAGTCAGATTTTTAATAAATAGAAAAACCGTTGAATTTTACTAAAAATATGAACTTTCAATCAAAAACAATTTTCAAGAAAAAAAAGAATTTTCAGTCAAAAATGGAATAATTAAATTTTGAATTAACAGAAGCCAATTTTAACACAAAAAGTGAGCATTTTCAAATAAAATGATAAATCTTCAGCTAAAAAATTGATTTTGAATCTATGAAGTTCAACTTTCAACCAATTAGCTGAGTTTTCAAGAAAGAAAGTCGAATTTTTACCATAATGCAAGAATTTACAACCAAAAAGTTGAATTTTCAACTAAAAAAAGATCAATTTGTTAGTAAGAATTGAGGAATTTTAAACGATTTGAAAGTTTCGAAGAGAAGAATTTAAGGAATTAAAAAAAATTTACATAAAAACTTCTAAATTGCTGTTAAAATTATAAGCTTAAGAGTTATTTCAGGTCACGTTTAGCTAGTCAAAAAATCTATAAAAATGGGTAATTAATATTAAACAATTGGAGGTATGTGCTAATAATTTTTGACAATGGTAAAAAATTAAGTTACTGATTAATATATTTCTATAATATATGATGCAGCTTTTTATACATTTTAATTTTTTAGGAGTGTATAATTTCTTCGTTGCATGTTTCATATTGTTTTAATTATCTTTCTCTTCATTTTAATAGCTTCAAATTAATTAGTATTTCCGTTATCTCATATGTAGTAACTAAATTGTATTTATTTAATACGACATGGATGAAAATATTTGGAAAAATTATGTAACACCACTTTGGTACCGCTTATAAAATGGGAAAAGGGAGGAGTAAAATATTGGGAAAAAAGATTTTAAGTAATTTATGGATGCCCCTTAAGGAATAGGAACCCCTTATGAAAAGAAGTATTGGTAAGTATTGGATATAATTTTTCGCGCATAATTATTGGAAATCCAATACGTTTTCGCAAAAAAGTACTGTACCAATACTTAATAATACTTCTTTTTCATAAAGCAATGTTATTTGTAAAGTCGCTCTTGCCCCGGTCGGTTCTGCCCCACAGGTTTTGACCAATTCTATCAATTGTAGATAATGCTAAGTAAAAAACAATGTTGACGATAAATTTATTATTTGACCCGTAATCAAAATTTCTTATTACTTATCACCATCTACTATTGGTGAGAAATGTGTTGCATCTCTTTTTGACCAATGAAATTTGTGTTGTGCCTTCATTTGTTTTCGTGTCTCTACAAATTGCAAATACATCGAATTCTGCGTATTTTTTGGGTTGTAGTTTTGCAGTACTCTGCCCTATAATTAGAAAATTATGCAAGAATGGCATGTCTACAAAACGAGCCACAAAGTTATTGATTGGTGGTAGATTATTAAGTCTCTCGCAATTAAGACACTGCAACACTGACTCATAAATAAGTAGACAAGTCATTAAAATAATGGAATGAAGTGAACGCGTGTTGCATTTCTGCAGTCAATATATATACATGTAGAGAAGCTATATATCTATGTTCTCTGATGTATACATTTGTGTGTATGTGTGTTTGTATAAATATATGTTATATGTTTTATGCAAACTTCGAAAGCCTGCGAGAGGCTAAGGTTTATGGCCATGATCTTTGTAGGAGGTATCGGTAGACACCCACGCTTAAAATCGTAAATACATTTTCCTCGTTGCTCTTAGCTGCATACATGTCATTTATGGGAATGACGTAACAATGCGTACGAGAAAACCATTAGTGTATAGGTAACTCGCGGCTTTGGACGTAAACGAGATAATGAAACGCTTCATTAAGCGATTTAAGCTCGCAATTTCAACGACCTTATTGCAATAAAGAACTGAATTGCCTCGAAATTAGTTCCTTGAATTCCGACTCCTACTTTTGGAATATTGTATTGTTTCTGGGGAATATTTTTTGTCACGCAAACAAACCTTGAAATATGTTTTTATGCGTTAAGAATTAGGGGTAACCAGTAGGTGGATAGAAAAACTTTTCAACTCATAATATTCTTGAATGATGAACAGCTGGGAAAAGTATTAAATACCCAATTAAAGCTTGAACATTCGCTTTAAAGATAGCAATGTCAGCTCATAAATTATCTTAGCCATTTATTCTATTTTGTACTTTTGTATAGGCATTAGAAATCTGTGACAACTGTTTGCTTCTTGTAATTATAGTTTTGTTTCATACTATGAAACGGTATATATAATTAAATGGATGTTTTGAATATTCTTCTAAACATTTATATTATCATCAATGATTAAAATCGTATGCTAAAGATAGTATCTTGTAGGGTTCTTGTAACTATTGTTTTGTTCCGTATCAACTAGATGTTTTGAATATTCTTCTAGATATCTATTATCAATTATAGATTCAAACCGTCTACAGTAGTGTCTAATAGTGTTATTTTGTTTCTCGTAACTATTGTTTTGTTCCAATGTTCCATACTATGAATCGGTCAATATTCAACTGGATATTTCGAATATTCTCCTGGACATCTATCATCAATTACGGATTGAATCAGTATGTGTTGAAGGTAGTATCATGTTGGCTTGTTGTAACTATTGTTTTGTTCCATTAAAGTGAACACAGAAAAAACAACAACAATTACCTTCACGTGCTAAGATTTCCCCACTACATGAGGAATGGTTATATTCTTAGATCTTGTTTTGTTGCGATGCGAAAAAATTTAACTTTATATACTTGAAAATTATCTGCAACAAAAATTCACTTCTGTTTTTTCGGTGAGCCAATAAATAATAGGCTGGATGTTTTGAATATTCTTTAAGATAACTTTCATCAATTATGGATTCAAACCGTAGGGGAACCAATATAGCGATGATATAGCTATACCATCACATACATTATTTTAGCCATTCATTCTATATCTTATACTTTTTTAACATGATGCAATTTTACTCGGATAGTAATATTGTGGTACGAAATAAATATTTACATTTGAAGCCCTTATGATCAATTTTTGAAGGACATTGTGTATAAATTCATGAAACAATAGTCCAAAACTGTTATTCAAAAATATTTTTTACTAATACAATGACTATTTTTCAATATATTATAGAAATTTTACGAGTTTCAAACAATGTCGTATTTGAAATAGTTGACAGTCATTGCTACCAAGTATTATAAACAAAAGAAAGTACGAATAATTTTAGTTTATTATGTTGGTTGAATGCACGAACTTGTTTATTTAAATTTTGTTTTGTTGGTAGTACTTATTTGCTTGTTCTTGCAATCCAAGGGCGAAAACATTACTTTGATATGCAAATCTAGAGTTTGACAAATCGAAGCAACTATTGAAAAAATATTGAAAACAATTTAATTCTTTAAACAATGATAATTAAAACGGCCCCCCTGAACTTATCATCTATAGGAATAGTAAATGTTTCCCAGTATTTGAAAACCTATTTTAGAATCAAACTTAATTAAATTAGGTAGGCTGCATAAAATTGATTAACAATCTATTTAAGTGACTGATACATATCTCTAAATAATTAACTTTCATGTAACCTTATAATTTTAAATGTTAATTTAAATTTTTGTCCATTTCATATACATGTGCGGTGAGTGGTCTGCTACTGATGTTTAATATACAAAGAAAATATATCAATAAACAATAAAATAAACAATTGACTAACCTTTAGGTCTTTTTACTGTTTCAGGTGAGTACTTTTATGTTGACATCTCAGCTCGAAATACATGTATGTGCGTTGCTTATTATGATCGTAAGTTACAATTCTCAATTATTTTAAGATCGTGAAAAATGATCGCAAATTGGAAAAGAATCGTATAATAACGGGGAATTTAGTTCCTCGATTAAAACGGCGACTCTGATGATCAAAAGACCGATATAAGTCTCAATAAAATTTATTTACCAAAACACACATTTTATTCAACTACTTAGTTTAAAGTTGACATGCTTTGTTAAAAATTCAGGGTTTTGTTTGTAGATTGATCGTTTTAGTTGAAATTTCATCTATTTGGTTAAATTTTTTTTCGGTATAAAATCATTCTACTTGGATTTTGATAATTCCACAAATTGGTTAACATTTTTATTCTTTCTTGACTGAAAAATTGTCTTCGGTGGAAAAGCCAACTATTTTGTTGAAATTTCGACTGTTTAGGATGAATTCAACTATTTTTTTATTAAAATCAAAATCTTTATAGGGTACACTCGGTAAACGATTTGGTTGAATCAACAACATTTTTCTTAGTTCAACCATAGAATATGATTATTATATGAAGAACAAAATATTTGGTTGCTTTGACCAAATATTGTACTGTAAGTATTTGGTTGGGTCAATCAAATGTTGACTAAGAAATTAAATATGGTCATGAATTAGTGTACCTAATTTTCTCACCGGTGTCAGTTACAAGTTCGTGATAGTTTCTTGAAAATTTCCACATTAGAAATCGTTTTCTATTTCAAAAAAGCTAAGTGAATAGTTTTTTCAAAACAATAAAAGAATTGTGGATGCGGGCGAATAGAGCAAAAGTCGCCCGCATCTCACTTTCTTTATTGAATAGACGCTATCTGAAATTCATACTTGCTGATGCTATATTTTATACTTGAAACGTTATAAAACAACGGGACAGGTGCAGAACTAACGTTTGCAAATCGTGCCAATTTTTATATTAAGATCTCTCGTTTCTTGTTAAGTAATCTGCAACATAATGCTCGGTAGATTTCTTATTTCTGTTTGAATGTATAGTGCATATAAAAGATGAATCATCTTATACATTTAATATCACTTTATGCTGGCGATCATTATTCGTTTTCCATGCACGCGATAAGTTTCTTATTAGCATCCAAGATTTTCAATGTGAATGTTTCAGTGTGTTCTCTAAAAAAAACAAGTTTCTATTCATTTCCCGGTTACTAAAAATTTGTCCAACTCATAAAAATTAAAAAATTAAAACCTAAATACCTCTGAAAAGATGTTAAATTTAATCCTCAAGTGCTAGAACGGGTCTAAGGGACCCAGACGTTTTCTTCAGCAGAGAACTTTTTTACAAAAAAAATTTCTCATTTTTTGTAAACTATTTATTATACGTAATTAATTTTTATATCTATTTATACAATATTCATTTTTATTGTACTCTGGGCTACAATTTAAAGCATTAGAATTCTTCCAATTTGGAAGTATTTAGAATGAAAATAAAGTAGCTTCTAATTCATCCATTCATCAAACTATTTTATCAGAATTTTTTTTAAATTTTAGGGCTTTTTTTAGCAGGGCTCAGACTCGCCACACAATTAGACTATTTGACACTTTTTTGATCGATGATACTATTTTGCTACTATTTTGAAAAAAAATCAAACTAAAGACACTATTTTCTCACAATTGATCGCTAATGCCACTATATTTTTTATCGCAGTTTTTGAACTTCTTCACGAATAGGCAAAAAATATATTTTTTTCATCGAAAGTATGTCGTTTCTACAAAAAAGGTGAATTGTCAACAAGATGCATACATTTTGTACTAAATAGTAGAATTTTCCACGAAAATATACGAATATTAAACAAAATAGATCAACCTTTAACCAAATAGTTAAATTTTCAATCAAGAAGAATAATTTGTAGCCAAAAGGATGAATTTTTAACACTTCAATTTTCAGCTAAATAGTTTATCTAGTGGATGCGATTCTAGTCCAACATTTATTTGAATTATTTTTTCGTTTATGTTTTCAAACTAAAAATATCAGTTTATAATCGAAAAAGGAGTAGCTAAACTTTCATTTGAGAAAATTAATTTTCAATTTAAAGAAAACGAATTTTCTACAAAACAGTGTAATTTTATACCAAATAGTTGCATACTTTTGCACAAAATAGTCCATTTTTCAGTCAAGGAAATTAAATTCTAACAAAGAAAAAAACAAAAAATTTTGAAATTAAATTATCTATTATGCATTTTGTTTTTATATTTTTGTACAAGTTTTCACAAAAAATTAAAGTTGTAGAAATGTTGTGAATATTATAATTATTCCATATTTTATAATTTTTTATATAATTCTTTATAGACATTAGAAATAATTTATAAAAAGTTTCCTTAGAAATTTTTTTTCTACGCTGTAGTGTAGACACATGCCTGGAATAACAAAGCACATGCAGTGGATTATTATGAGTACAATGTACTCGTCCGATTTTTTCGACTTGTATTGACTTTTTTTTTTGGAAAATCGCGACTTTTTGAAGAACAGTGTGACTAATCGATATTCACAATAAAACTTTTAAAATTGAAATTCAAAACTAGAAAAATTTTACCCTTTTTAATTTAGAACATTAAAAATTAAAATATACTTAGGGGAGACCACCTTTCAGATAAATAATGAACCAACAGTAGATAATAATTAATTTAAAATACTAATGGATATGAAATAATTAATTTTTAATTAAATTAATAGTTAGTACACTATATGTGTTAATAAATTAAAATTGGAAATAATTTCCTTAATAGCTTTTGAAATTGATCAATTTCTAATTATGTGAATCTCGTATTGAAACTTGTAGTTTTTTCAAATTGCATTTTTAAATCGAAAACGTTTACTCTCTATTCCGCCTTTCTCTCCTTTCCTAAAAAAGAATTCCTCTTTTTTTCACTGTTTTTAATAAACTTCCCCTTTTCACGGTTTTGTCATTTTTTCGCATAAATGTTCTAACTGAATTAATAGAACCCAATAAAAAAGTTAACTATCTTTGGTGGAAAGTTCATTCTTTTTAGTTAAAAATTTGACTATTTGGTTGAAAATTGAAGAATTTTGTGAAAAAGTCATCAAATTTCGTCCAAAATTTAACTATTTTGTTGAACACACGTCTTTTTGGGTAGAAAATTCATTCTTTTCGTTTGTAAATTCCTTTTTTATTGTAGAAAAGTCATCTTTTTAGCATGAAAATTGAACTATTTTATTAAAAATTTATCTGTTTTTTTTTAATTGGTCTCTTGATTGAAAGTCCAACTATCCGGTTATAAGTGCGACTGTTGAGTTAAAAGTTCATTTTTTTAGTTCAACTTTTTAAACTGATAATTCAACTGTATTGTGAAAATTTTTTTTTTGTCTTGAAACTTAAAATACGTGGTTCAAAATTAAACTATTTGGTTGAAAATTCGTATCATTTAATTTAAATTTAAACTGTTTGGTTTTAAATGAAACTATTTGGTTGAAAATTAATTTTCTTTTTGCATTCAGCTATTTGGTTGAAAATTGATCTTGTTTCGTTGAAAATAATATTTGTTCCGTTTGATAATTTGACCATTTGGTTGAAAAGTCAACTATTTGGTTGAATTTTAATCTTCTTTCCTTGAAAATTTGACCATTTTGTCTTTAATTTATGTTTCTAGGTTTAAATGCAAATACTTGGCTAATTATTTAATTAATTTTATTAAACGAAACTGTTTTGTTGAAATGTATTATTTTTGTTTAAATTCAGACATTGGATTGAAAACTAATCTTTCAGGTTTGAAAGTCATCTCTTTTGGTTGAAAATTCAAATCGTTTCTTGAGACTTGTAATCTTAGGAATTAAAAGCTTTTTATACTGAATTGAAAATTTTATCTATATTAATTTTAATTCAAAGAATTTGTTCCACTATCATTAAATTTAGAGCCTCATTTGTTGAGCAAATATATAAACTTCTCTCATTTGAAAATGTTCCAAGTTGAGCAGTTGAACAGTTGAAAAAGAAATATTTCGAACCCAGATTTGATTTCCTTAAAACTGAAATGTCTATTCACTAAATTTGTCGGGAATTTGAAGTTTATTTTGATTGTGCAAAGAATATTTGAAAATAAATAATATTTATGTACTCATAATTCCTAAACAAATAAAGTTATTGTTTCAGTCATTTGGTATCTGATAGTGATACTGTTTTGTTTGTGTTATCTTTAAAAATGTATGCGGCTTTTTGTGAACCTTAGTAGATAAGTAAGCCGCTTTCTAACATAAGATTTCTGTTAATGACATGTTACCTTCATCGGGACCATCTTAGCAACTTAGCATATACACGAACCACTTGAGCTGTGCAATGTTCTCGATGTCGGTAATATGTCTGTAAAAGGAATCCTGCGTCAGCACGCAGCTTACTTATCTACTGCCTTTTTTTTTAACTCCCAGCGACTTTTTTTCTAATTTTATGTGTGACTAAAGCGATTTTTTTAAACCTTCTATAGTCAATGAAACTGAAGTTCGCAACGTTTACGGCAACGAAAAAAATTTTTGTTGTAAAAAGCTCGAGACCTAATATTTTATCGTTTTACACGGTTCCGCTTGATGTCAAAAAAGCCCAAAACAGTTTCATCCCCTTAACACTCTAGGATCACCCCCAAAATCATCCCCTAAACATGAAAAAAATCATTAAAAATCCTCTAATTTCAAGACCTAAAATTTTATT
>JAWWLR010000148.1:33971443-33984459 GCA_035041075.1 Acraspis erinacei | reverse complement strand
CGCAGCTACAATTAGCATCATGAGGGTCGGAACATAATAAAAAGGAAACAGACATGAATCGTTTGAACTTTGAAGTGGAGGGGGACCTTTTAAATTTGGACAATTGTCTGTGACTAAAGCTGTCAATCCAAGTGACGAGTCAAGCGGTCAGACTGACCATGTGGGCGCCATGCATTGCGAAACTCCAAGCGAACCCCCATGCGTTAAACGCATTAAAAGACGAGGCAAACCTGTTTATGACTGGCTGGGCACTTATCGCATGGAGAACAGCTGTTTTCACGTGGCAGCTTCGACTTTGTTCACTTTCGCTGATTCAAATTAATTTAATTGTTTAAAAATAATGCACAAAAAAACAAAAATACGAAGCAGTGATAAGAGAGTTTTACTATTTTAAAAGTAACTAGTTATTCTTACCGTTACATAATAAAAACGATATCATTACTGTTTCAAAATGTAAATTTTGCTTATAGTTGCTTCTGCTGAATATTCGTCTTTTGGTTTGAAAATTCGACTATATATTTTTTAATTCCTCTGTTTTCTTTGCATTTGATCTGTTTTTGAAGAAATTTGATCTTTCTTGGTTAAAAATGCAACTGATTGTTTTGACTTCAAAGCATAATTAATCCACGTCGGTTTGCTTTTTATTATTTTTCGAAGCATCGTGATGCTAATTATATTTCATTTAATTGTATCTCATTAATTTAACCCTACTTCCCTCTTTTTCCTTTTTTTAAACAATTTCTCCTTTTTCCCTGCCCTTGAAGAAATTTTCATTTTTTGCATTTTTTCGCTTAAATTGCGAACTGAATTAATTGATATTAATAGATAATATGCAAATTTTTTGGTTTTAGGTTGAAAATTTAGCTACTATAGTTTTTGTTCAGAGTTAATCTAGTTTGGTTAAAAAATCTACTTTTTGGTTGAAAATTTAATTCTGTTTATGAAGATTAAACTACAATTTTATTAAAATGTTATCTGTTTTGTTTGAAATTTTAACTGATTTGTTGAAAATTCGTATTTTTGGTTGAATCCTACTTTTTTAAATTTTAATGAAAATTGTTCTTTTAGAAATATCAACTATTACATTTTACCTTGCAGATTCATCTGTTTTGGTTGAAAATTGAACTAGTTCGTTGAAAATTGAACGACTTTGTTATAAATTAATTTTTTATGAAGATTTATGATTTTAGATAAAAAATCAACTATTTAGTTATAAATTAATTTTTTCGTTACAAATTTGTCTTTTTGGTAGAGCATGAATCTTCTTTCCTAAAAATTCAGCCCTGAAAATTCAACTGATTGGTTGAAATATCTACTACTTGGTAGAAATTTTAATTACTTGCTAAAAAATAATTTTTTCTGTGAAAATACATCATTTATTTAAAAATTCAACTATTTAGTTGTAAATTAATATTTGTGTTGAAAATGCGTGTCTTGCGGTTGAAAGTTGAATTATTTTGTAGGAAATTTGTCTTTTCAATTTGAAAGTTCATCTATTTTGTTGAAAATTTGTAATTTTGTTGGAAAATTAATTTTTTTGATGTACAACGAATAATTCATCGTTTTGGTAGAAAGTTGAATAATTTGTGAAAAATTCATTTTTTAATAGTCACATGTTCTGTTTAAAATTTAATTATTTTCATGTAAAGTAGTTTTTGTTGTTGTTGAAAATTATTCTTATTATCTGAAATTGTAACTGTTTGCTTAAAACTTCGCATGTGTGATTTTTTTTAATTTGGCCTTTTGCGGACAAATTTAATCTTCTTTAGTGAAAGTTCATCTTTTTGGTTCAGGATTCAGCTGCGTTGTTAAAAGTTCGTCATTTTCGTTTAAAATTGTCTTTTTTAAATAAAAAAATAATCGTTTTTTTTAAAGTTGAGGTGTTCCATTTTTGATTAGAAACTTATATTCTTTAGCGGAAACTTTACCCATTTGGTTTAAAATGCATGTATTTTGTTGAAAATTTTTCTTTTGCGAGAAAATTCATCTTCTTGGTTGAAAATTAAATTTTTTGTTCGAAATGAAACTATTTTGTCAGTCATCTTTTTCGGTCGAAAACTCCAATGTTTTTTTGAACATTCGTCTGTTTAAGAGAGAATTAATCTTTTTTGGATATCGGTCATTTTTGTTGATTAAAAATTCAACTTTCCTCTAGAAAATTCGTCTGATTAGCTTTAAAATTTAACTATTAGGTTAAAAGTCTAACTATTTTGTTGAAAAATCATCTCTTTGGCTTGAAAGTTCAACTATTTGGCTCACATGCAACTATTTAGTTCTAACTTAATTTTCTTGCCGAAATTCATCTTTCTTCATTAAAAATTAACTTTCTTGTTGAAAATCTATATTTTTTTCTAAAAAAGTCAACTTTTTAGTTTGAAAACTAAACTCTTTTGTTGTAAATATGTTTCCTTTGGTTAAAAATGCATCTCTTTCGCTAGCAAATTTTTTTTTGTTTAAGGCTGCGTGAGCGTAACTTACAAAATTGTTTTCATATTTTTTTCAAATCAAAATTATGTTCACGCGAAACGCGAAATCAATTTGAAAATTTGAAAAATTAAATAAGAAGCACTAAGAAACGTCTTCCTCGTCCTAAATTTGTATACTTATGACCAAACAAAAGAAAATTTGTTACAAAAAAAGAAACTTTTTTTTATAATTGCAAAAATTTAGGATCAGAAAACCGTTTCTTAGTGCTTCTTATTTAATTTCGCAAACTTTCAACTCGATATCGCGTTTAGTGTGAACGTAAATTGGCGTTAAAAAAATGTTTTGAAAAATGTTGGTGTTACGCTCACATGGCCTTAAAATTAAACTATTTCATGGATAATACAATATATTTCAATTAGAGCTCTGAGAAATTTGAAACCTTTCATAATGAATTAATTATGATATCTAATTATTTAAATTGATTGTATACACAAGAATTTAGTTCCCTATTATTCCCCTATTTGCTTAATGTGTAAATATCTTATTCCCCGATATGGAGGGTTAAACCATAGGGGCAAATGCGTCTGTGCAAATAACATCCTTATTCCTTGACCTTGAGAATTAAATTTAAAAAAATAGTTCAAGCTTCATCGAGCCAGCTTCTGTAATTTAGAAATATTTCAATGATGAAATCATTGTCTTAATAAATTAAGTAATACTTTTAGTATACAGAGCAATGTATGTTAATCCGGCCGACGCCTTTCCGCTCTACCCTATCCTGTTTAAAAAAAATTCTGATCAATATTAGCCGTTTGTTTACAGTTCTCCTGTGTTATACTAACCCCGTTTTTACCAACGTGTTGATCCTGACAACCCACGGGCTTGAATGAAATGTAAATTACGTTTTACGAGAAGCCCTTGGAAGGGTGTGTCTTATCCGTCGGACCTCACATAATCCCGATAACCGAGTCACCTAGTGAAGCTCATGCGTGAGTTTCATGCACATGCACAAATGTGCATGTGCGCATAAATGTGCTCCACATTTTCCGAGGATTTCTTGAATCCTCCTTGCCAATGAAATGAAGAATCCAATGGTGTTTGTGAGTAGGTGCTCCTTATAAAGTAGCAGAGCCTCGACGACGATATATAGTATATACGCCTCCGTTTCCATTGCGTCACCGCTCTGAGCGCCTTACGCACGCTCACGCATTTAAAATTGTTGAATGCTCTATGCACACAGATGAAAGTCTTGCATATACATTAAAAACTTTCATACATGCTAGAGTTGGCTTCACACGTCAATCACTTTTAGTGAGGCTGTAACCTTCGTTTTGATGTAAATTTACGTGAGGAAATGGTATGACAAAAAATAAGAGTAGAGTGCAGTAAAATGTGCTGGAAGAAAATATAGCTTGTTACTGACAGGATGTCCATTTTAAGAAAGTAAATGAGGTTAGTTTCATGTTGCAGATGCAAATTCGACCTCTAAAGCTTGGATGCAATATTTACAAATTTGAGAGCGTCCACATGTTTCGTGACGCTATTTTCGGTGATTATTGAATCACCTCTCCCTCTTGTGAGAATTGGTGACATTTCGGTGAATCCCTCCTCACTTGAAATGGCAATAAATTCCTTTTTTCTTTACAAGAAATTTTCCCTTTTTCTCGCTTTTTCGCTCAAATTTTAACTGACTCAAAGTAGTTTTTTTTTAATATAAACATAATAAGAAGTCAAATTGCGTAACATAATTGCACAAAAAACTTAAAAAGAAGTATCTTGAAAAAAATCAGTTAAAAAAGAAACATATGCTGAAGAATGTAAAGTGTAATATAATTGCACAAAAGGAGTTAAAATGGGAGAAATATGTTTCTAATTAAGCAATCTCGTAATCGGTTACTGAATATAGTTATATATAACAATTGAAAAAAGAGGAATGAGAAAAAGAGATTATTCATGGCTTAAAATTATTTTTTTTTCGATTGAAAAGTCTAACATTATACTATTTGATAATTTCTTATGTTAGATATTGCCGCTATTACTGGCCAAATAATTGTGTGGAGTAATCGGCAATATACAACATAAGAAATTAATTAATTAATTGCCCTGATCGACAAATTAACATCAATTATTAAATTATACTAGTTGGTAAAGAATTTAAATATTTTGTTTTAAATGTCACTGTTTTGTTATAAAGTAATATTCTCTGGTCAAAAATTGAATGAATTTGTTAAAGATACACATTTTTGGCTGAAGATTCACCTCTTTGGTTAGAAATTAAACTATTTAGTTGAAAATTTGTTCCATCTTCGTTTGAAAACACATTTGTTAATTAAAATTTTAACTGTTCAATTTTTGGTTGAAAGCTTTTTTTTAGTTGAAAATTCAAATATTTGGATGAAAATTTAACTCTTTGGGTGAATGTTGAATTCTTTTCTTCAAAATTCGTTTTTTTAAAGATCCAGAATTTTATTTGTAAATTTTTCTCTGGCTTTTCTTGAAAAAAATTTACTTAATTCATAGTTTTAGTTTAAAATTGATCAATTTGGTTGAAAAATTACTATTTCGTTAAAAATTTGTTTCATATTTGGCTAGAAATTCATTTTTTCACTGAATGTTTAAATGCTCAATTTTTGGTTGAAAACTTTTCTTTGAAAACTAAAACTCTTTGGTTAGAAATTATAATATTTAGTTGAAAATTCATTTATTTTGTTGATAATTCATATTTTTTGCTTAAAATTAATCTTCTTAGTTAAAAAGTTAAATTTTTGGTTAAATTTCAATTCTTTGATTAAATGTTGAACTGTTGTCTTGAAAATAATGATTCTTTTTAAGATTCAACATTTTCGTTGAAAATTCATCTCTTTGGTTGAAAATTTAATTATTTTTTTGAATATTCGTTTTATTTGGTTAAGAAATAATTTTTTATCTAAAAATGTAACTATTTCATTTCAGGTTGAAAATCGATATTTTCCGGTTCAAAATTAATATTTTAAATCCCTGTTGAAAATTCGTCTTTTTCGGTAGAAAATTAACTGTTTGGAAAATCAACTACTTGGAGTAATGTTGAAATACTTTGAGAATTATTCTTTTTTTCTGTTTTGTTTAAGATTCATCATTTTAGTTTAAAATTTAATTATTTGTACGTTAATTGCATTTTGTTGTTGAAAATTGATCCAATTTGTAGAAAATCCATCGTTTTGGCTTCATCAACTATTTGATAAAAAAATAAAATATTTTTTTTAAACCCGTCTTTCAATCTTCTTTTTTGAAAATTCATCACTGTTGTCGAGGAATCAACTGTTTTGTATTTTTTGGTCAAATTCAACTGGTTGATAATTCTTTTTTCTTTAAATTAGTTCTTTTTGTAACTAAAAATGTAAATATTCCATTTATGGTTGTAAATTTATCTCTTTTAGTTGAAAATTCAACTGTTTAGTTGGAAAATCTCTTTTTTTAAATTCGTCTTTTGGTTCATAATGAATTTTCTTGGTCGAAATTTAGAATAAATAATTTTTGATAATTAAATTAATTAAAAATATTTTATGCAGAGTTTGATGACTTTTTTTAAAGGGTTCAAAATAAGTGAGTCATTCAGATACTTTTAGATCGGCCCATATGGGTCATTCCTCCTTAAGTATTTTTACTGTTATAATGACAGTGAATTTATTTTCGGACCGGGAATTGAACCCTTCTTATAAATTCGGCCGTGTCTAAGTTCACCGTAATTCAGTGAGCGTAGAACTAATATTTCCGGTGTAACTAGAAACGTTGTGTAGATTTTCAAACTCAATTTCAAAATCAAATGTTCCAAATTAAACAGTTTCAAATAGAGCCTTCATAGTAGCGCAGTTTTATGTTAAAAATGTTCAAAATTAAATAACTTTAAATTAAAACGCTTTAAGATACAAGAGATTTCTTTTGAAACTTTTTATTCATTTTTGATTCAAATTTGAAAAAATTAATAACTTTAAACTGTTCAAGCGTTTGAAATTGAATTATTTTGAACTGAATCTTTCAAATTTATACAATTTCATCCTAAATTGAAAAAAACAATTTGTCAATTTAAAAAATTAAAACCGATTCTAGCTGCAAAATTTTTAATTGAAGTTTTGGAAACTGTTCGGTTTTAATTCAACATAGTTTAAATTTTATTTGTAGTTAAAGACTACTGTTTAGTAATGTGATGAAAGGTTCTGGTTGGAGAAAAAACAAACCTCAACACTTTATTTCAAAAATTGTTTATCCCCCCAAGAGAATTCTTTAGAAACCCCTCCTGTAACACATGGATTTTTCAAAGATTATATCATTCTACATACCCTGCTATAGATTTACATTGCTGATTCAGAAACACAAATAATTCATGCTTTAGAACTTGTCATCGCTTATGCTTAAAATGAAATGCAAGAAAGCATTGGGTTTCTGACAATGAATCGGAATAAGCAAAAGATACTTCATTTATGTGGGGAGCATGTGATTGTGGTCACATTTCGACGTGACCAAATGACAAGGTTCCATCTCGGAGAGTCCAAATGAAAAGGTATTACCATGTTTAGGGGGCTGGTGTTTCCAATATAATTTATTTGGGATTTTGAAGCTTCGATAATTCGCGGGACTTATAGTCGCGGTTTATTAGGTTACGGGTTTATTTGAGGTTTATGGATCCTAGATTTTTTAGATTATCTCAG
This sequence comes from Acraspis erinacei, assembly GCA_035041075.1. NCBI lineage: Eukaryota > Metazoa > Arthropoda > Insecta > Hymenoptera > Cynipidae > Acraspis > Acraspis erinacei. The sequence goes on along the minus strand of JAWWLR010000148.1, from coordinate 33,977,347 downwards.
TTTACTCTAATTAAATTATAATTTATTATTGTTCAAGATTACTTATTTTTGTCGCACTTATTTATTGTTGTTCTCATGCATCTAAAGAGATTTTATTACAAGAAGAAATAAAGAATATCATTTAATTAATAAGAAAGAGAGCTTATATATGATTTGAAGAATGTTACGTTTCTTGAGTCTGATTCTGTACATTTTTATCTATACTTTATGAGAGGAAGAATTTTTAAATTTTTTCCATTTTAACCCTCTCACCGTACACTTCATTCCCGCACCCATGTACCGTACACAGGTGCAAATTGGGATTTCGCGATTTCAGCAGCTCATTTAAAGATGAAGAAATGTTGAAAAGGTATCGAAAAACATATGTTGTTGGTGCGAAGTTTTCCGTAGAATACAATTCTGCAATTCAAATTAACAAAAAAATATATTTTGTTATAAAAAATTGCTTCAAAGTATGTTTAAAAAAAATGATTTTTTGTTTTGAAAAATCGTATTTTCTTGGATTTTAATCAAATTCAACCAAACCAACGCGATTTATTAGCTAAAACATAGCTTTTTAATAAAAAAAACTATATAAAAGTAATATAATTATAATAAGTATTTTTGCTATACCCTCGAAGTTACTATATTTCCAAAGAGGGAATTTCGTGCTTTCAGGGTGGACAAGTGAGAGTAAATATATTAAATAATAAGAAAATACCATAAAACCATTTATTCGTCATAAAAATTATGTCAATACTTAAAAAATAGAAGGAAATACTTAGTTCTCGGCAAAACGCTCGCATTCAATGCATACATGCAATGCTGTTTCACACATGTGACTTCTTCCCCGTGTGTTCTCTCTAATGACACTCAACGCTGCTGGTACGGGCTTATCCATCTCGAAAATTTTGTGTATAATTCAATACAAATACAAGAAATTTATTTAAAGCTAAAAAGCCAAAGGTTGAAAAATTATTGATAGTTATCTTTTTTTATCCGTACATAATATATACTTATATTATGTATATACTTATATCATTCTGAAACATAAATTATTAAATAATTATTTTAAATTGATTATTATTAGAAATTAATTACGAAAATGTATACCAATTTTAGGAAAATCAAATTTATTTATGGTGGCTATCGAATGCAAAAAATCTTTTCTTTAAAATTTATTTCAAATAAATATATTAAAATCTATCATTATTGTAAGAAAGATTAAATTTACTTACTTTCAATAGAAATCTAAGTGCTCAACAGCAAAATTCCCTATTTTTATATTTCGGAGTCGGCAACGATGCTGGACATACACCAGGAATACTCGTGCAAATATGCACTCAATCGAGGTTTCTTTACTACTTCGGCAGCCAAGCCACAAATGAACATAGACTCAACGAGAATAGATGCTAGAGAGGTACCTCATATTTGTCGTAGTGGGGTTATATCTCGGAAAAGTGAAAGCGGAAAATGCCAGCTACTTGCAAAAAATTTTGCTAGTGCAGATTCACACCAGTGTACGTCGAGAGGGTTAAGAATGTCACACCGTTGCGTCGTTCTATTAAACTTTTTTATTTTTTATGCTTCCCATTTTTTCATCCTTTTTAAAATTATTATATATACAGCCCTATTAAAGTTATTTTAAGGAGCAATTAATTTTTCACTATTGGATTCGGAAATATCTTGACCACTTGACTGAGTAACTTTTTATTCATTTGTAGTAGCTCACTTTTCGCCAATCGAATCTATTAAATGTCATAAGTAAGAACTTAATTTTTACAAATTTTGATTCAGAGAGCAAAAAACTTCAAAATTGAAATACAAGCTAAAATTTTAAAGTTTAAAAAGGTGCTTTCGCAATCATTTGAGGTTTTTAACTGTATATAACTTAACAATAAGGTCAAAAAAGTCTTCGAATTGGGAATATCTGCATTATTATATCTTGCAACTCTGTTGAAAAGTGGCACGTAAGGACCCGAAAGAAACGTAATTAACTATAACTTATATTAATCCATTATAATATTAAGGTTGTTGCAAAAAATTTATTATTATTTAACAAGTTGAAAAAAATATATGCTTTTCCTCAATTTGTTCAAAAATTAGAAGTATTTATTCTAAAAATGGAACCAGAGTGGGTCGCGTCAACAATTTCTCAATATGCGGCCTTCCCGTTGTTTCAATAGGATTAAGAATGTCTGAAAAATTGAAATAATGTTTTTTAAGCTCTCAAGGCGATACTCATTCTTCTCGTGCCTAGTTAAAAAATCAATTTAAACAAATTAATAATCTTTGGCATAATATAAAACTTTTTATTCTGGTACGGCGAACTATTATTTATTCGAAGACTCGTAAGCAATATATTTAATTAATCTCCGCTCCCCTACAAGCCACAATGTTCAAGTTTAAAAAAAGTGCTTTCGCAAAAATGTGCTGTTTTAACACTATTTAACTGACTCTTGTAGTGTTGAAAAAAACAACAACGAAACTTTTGTATTTTTTGAACACATTGGAGCTTCCAGTTTATTATGATTATTATTTTTGTTTTTTAAAAATCTGGATATAAAATTAAAAAACGGCAGCTTGAAAAACCACTAAACAGTAGATTTCATTCCGATCGTACTATTATCGTCTAAACAAATTTTATTTTATTACATTTAAAATGGTAGAAATTTTAGTATTTGAAATTGTAAAAACTTTTAAAAAATTTCAAATCCGATCTTTTTCAAACCGATACAATTACCTTCCTTGGCCAATTTTTCATTTTTGCTAGCCATTGATATTCAAATGCTATATAGAGCGTTCCAATCTTGCAATATTATTACCATAGGATCTTTTATGAAACATAACTTTTCTAACATAAAACATGCCTTTTTACAGAATAATTTAATTTTCAACAAAATAATTAAATGTTTCACAAAAAAATAATTGAAGTTTAAACCTAAAAAATGAAATCGAAATAAAAAAGTATAATACTTGATATTTCAACCAAAAAGAAACGAATCTTAGAGAAAAACAGTTGAATTTTACACCAAAAATGAAAAATGGTATGTTTAAAAAAATTACTGATTTATCAACGAAACATTTACATTTTTATCTAAAAAGGCAATTTCTACTATAAGAGATAATATTTTTCTTCAAAAAGACAAATTTTCGAAAGAATAGTTGACTTTTCATATAAAAAAGATTTCCGTTTTATTTTTACCATTAAGATATGGATTTTAAATCATTATTTTTTTGCCAAAATAGTTAAATGTTCAATTAAAAAAGATGAAATCTGAACAAAATGTTTAAATTTCTAACCAAAAAAAGTGCGAGGTTGTGGCAAATTTATGAGCGGATGGTCACATATATTTTGGGATCAAAAGCATCACGGAATTTTTTTAATTCAAATAAAATCTGTAGGGGTCACCCAAGCTCATTTCTGCAAAAAATACCGCTGTCAATAAATTATTTTCTTTTGTCATGTCTGCATAATATGATATTTATTGGTGTACATCGTCCGGATTTTTTACAGAATCTTAAAAAAATACGTAGAATTCTCGTAAACACATTTTTTAATATCCCCTAAATATGTTTGTAAAATTCTGTCAAAAATCTGGGTGATTGATTTCACTAAAATGAATTCAGTCCACATTTGTAAAAATATAAGAATCCATTAACAGCGGCAAAAAAAATTGTTTTAAAACTTTTTCCATCATTAGGTCTCTGAAACCCTAAAGAAATATTTATTAATTCTGTAAAAATTATAAGGTCTCTTGAAATCAAAACAAATAATTTTTGGGAAATAATTTTTTTTAAATAATAAAGTCAATCTGAGACGACCCTGGTATCCATGTGCAAAATATTATATGCATTGGACTGGTCCTTTTACAATAAAATATTTAAGGGTCTGTTCATTGAATACATCAGGAAATAATGCATAACAATAGAGCTCCTGGCATGAGGAGAAATATATGGAATTTGGACTTTCTATTAATAGGATTAGCAGTGCTATTCACTACCAAGCCTAGTGAAAATAATTAAAATATGGTTGCAAGCACCTCGCGGGACTACAAAAAATAGTTCCATTCATTACAGTAAACAGTTGAATTAACTGATTTTATCCGCGGACGCCTCTTGCAACTAGAAGAAGTAATTGAATATAATAGGACAAGTAGGATAAGCAACTGACATTTGCACTTCTTGAAACTAGGAAGAGTAGCCAATCTAACTAGGAAAACTAATGAAAAGAATTGTCACTTAGTTGCGCTCACGTCATTCAACTACACAAACTAGTTCTGGTTATGACAGTGAAATAGTTAGGCCAACTAATATTGTCCACGGAAGCCTCCTGAAACTATCAAAAGCAATTTAATTTACTAAGAAAAGCAGGCTATGTAACTGACAGATGCCTTTCTTGCAACTCGGAAGAGTAGTTACATTCACTAGGACTATCGGTCAAAATGCGTTTGACTTAGTTGCGGGAACCTCGTATAACTATGAATAATAATTCAGTTTACTAGTTCAAGCAACAACTTTTGCCTGTGAAAGAATTAGGGGACTAAAGGAAGTGGTTGCATGCACTAATCACATTCGTTGAAGTAAATAGAATCTGCAGTTATTTAAACTACACATCGGGCGTATCGAAAAAATGCTTTGCCCGAAATTCTAATAACAATGAAAACTTTTTTTGGAGTCCAAAGCAATCCCCCTATAGCCATTATTCCATTAAAATATTGTTTACATTGCCTAGTTGACTTTGAAATTTCAAAAACTTGAAAAAAGTCGACTTTTCGCTATTTTCTTCGAAAATATCTAAAAGTGATATATTGCTCTTAATTTCACAAAAAAATTAATTTTTTGTGTCGAAATAAGGTAAAAATGTTTTTGAGTGTACCTAGATTTACACTTGTACAGTGAGGAGGTAATTTAAGTAATTTTTATCCAGCCCGAATAACGTAGAGGATAAAAAAACAGAACTCAATTTTTTCGCTATGTTTTTGAAGTGATATGACTTATCAACCGTGTGACCATCATACGAGTATTATATATTTATTAAAATATTTTCTGGATGAAATTAAATAAAAGAGATAGTCGAAACATATATTAGCTTGTTATAATTTAATTAAATTATCAAAGTATTACTTTTATGCTGATTTCTCACATTAGTTTGAATTTGGACATCCTGTTTCATTTTTTAAACGAAGCCATTTGTAGTTTCAACAGTGAGCAAAATATAATATTTTGAATTCTTTAATATTAGATGATATTTTGATGCCTTCCTGTTCGGCTTTATAATCTCCAGAATCCAAAAAAAACATGGTTCACTGCAATATTTGAGTGCTTCAAGGTTTTGCTGACATTTTACCAGTGCACCATGGCTCACTGTCTAAGCGCGAGTGTGTTATAAGAGAGCTGGGAAACTCGAATTTTAAACAGCATTTGTTTTTCGCATTAAATTCAGTAAAAATTGTATGTGATTTGTTATTGGCTTGAGTTTGAAAAATGTATTTGTTAAGCGAATGTCCAATCATTGGAAAATACAGTGAATTAAGTAGCCGGAGATTACCTACACACTTTGATGTAATGAGATACTATTTTTTCGAATGCGACAAAATTCGCACTGAAAAAGAATCTAAAATATACCCAAGTTTTTCTGATATTTCGCGTTTAGTTGTGAGAAGGCTGTAGGATATATGGAATGAAACTTCCATCCCAATTCTTACAGAAGCAAGAATCGCAAAGGTCGTTAAAACAGATCAAGATGAGTTGAAGAAATTGAAATTTTGATTTACTGAATTATTAAATTCCTCTCGAACAAAAAGAGTGTGTGTTTCTGTTCAATGTGCCTGTGAAGTTGTGAAGATTCCCTTCTGTGGCGGAATAGGATAGACACACAGAGAGGAAAACGAATATCAAAACAGAGAGCGACGGAGATAGAGA
>JAWWLR010000148.1:33892172-33903714 GCA_035041075.1 Acraspis erinacei | reverse complement strand
TAGAATTTTTTTCTGCTGAGATTTTCATGAAAATCTGTACAAAAATCGAGGTGCCTATATTTTTTGGACAGATAGTAAGTTCGGTTTCTTATCTGCTTAAATTATCTTAAAGAAAAGGTTTCTTTAATTCAAGAGAAATATTTTTCTGGCTCTGCCTGAAGAAGATCGTCGCTGAACTGCTTTCTTGAATCGATACCAATCGCAGTAAGCATGAGGCGAATTTGAGGGAAGATGGATCTGCTGATTCGAGTAATCGCTACGTGTAAGATGCATCAGCCACCGCAACGGTGCGTGATGTGGATACCCGTACATTTACGGGAACCAACGATTGGCAGAGAATACATAAAATACATTGCCTTAGAATTAAAAAAAATTTCTACCCATTTAATACATGTGTGTGCGTGTGTGCCAGGAAATATAAGTGCCAGGAAAGATAAGTGCGAGGAAAGATAAGGGTCGTAGATCTTCGCGCTAGATTAGCACATATTTCTCTGCATATAGACATCGAAACTTAATAGGAGGAAAGGATCGTCCAATGCGAATTTTGCATCTGCACTAACACATGCACAAATTTCAATGCGTCTGCCAAAGATCATATCATCACGTTCAATATTCTCCTCGTTGTTCTGATTATTTTATGCCTAGCCACGCACGGAATTTATTCACCGCGCCGTCTGATTTGCTTGATTCTCTGTGATTGAGCACAACAAGAGAAACGGGCTTGCGTGCCACATAAAGTGTATTTTCAATGAGAACTGGCCAGTCTCTTATGATGAAAGTTGATGTATCATTTAAAACAGATCTTATCTCCCTCATTTCATCATTTCGTCTCAAATATATCTGATTCGGAACCAACAGATTTGATCAAGTTTACAACTCTTTAGGGACTCTAGGGCATATCGAAAAACATCAATTTTGCTTTTTCGTTCAAAATCAATTCATCGTTTAGCAATATTTTTTATTCCAAATTTTTTTATCCACCTCGTACTCGTTTCCCCAATAGCAGATTCAGGGTGGCGACTTAACCGGGAAACCCGGAAAGACCGGGAACTTTATTGACCTGGAAAATATCGGGAAATGACTGGGGATTTAATTAAAAAGCCGGGAATTTACTTCTGATAACAGCAAAATTCAAGTTTTCATTATTTTAATAATTTTGGTCAATTTGGAAAAGTCAGTTATACTTTATCTGCAGTCACAGATTTTTCAGATTATCTTAGATTACTCTGATTAAATCAGAATTTATTATTGAATGTTTATTATTTTCCGCATTAAAAGAAAAACCTTTTACAAATTTTCTCTCTGTTAGATTCTCTTCGTTGAATTTAGTTTGATAATCGAATTGATAATATTTCAAAACTACAGAAACAGTAATTTTCTCAATTTAAACAAAAAGTTGATCTATCAAGTTTCATTAGTTTATTCCTCATTTATCCTCAATTGGAATTTTTTTGCTTAAGAATGAGATTTTGAAGAGAAAAATGAACTAATTAAATGAATTAATATTTTTATTTAGAAAATAAACTAGTTTACTGAAAATTTATCTACTTTGTCAAAAATTCTCTTTTTTGTAGTTACTTAATCTTTATTATTGAAAATTAATTTCTTTCACTGAGAATTTAACTATTCCATTTTTTGTTGAAAATTTATCTTTTCTATTTCAAAATTCAACATTTTAGATGAAAATTTACATTTTTTAATTGAAAATTCAACTATTTCGTTGAAAATTCACCTATTCTGTTAAACAAATAGTTTTTTTAAATAGAAAATTATCTTTTTCTTTGAAGGTTGCTCCTCTGGTGTACAAATTCTTCTTTTCGCTTAAAAATTCAAATAATCATCATTTTAATTGAAAATTCATCTCTTAGGATGAAAATAAAATTATTTGATTGAAAGTTAATCTTTTTTGTTAAAAATAATGTTTTTTTGGTTGAAGGTTCATCGTTTTAATTAAAAATGTTTTTTATTTGGATGTTTTTTGGTTGGCAATTTTTTTTATAACTGACAATGTATCTATTATTCCAGTTGAATATTCCATAACTGTAGTTAAAAATACATCTCTTTGTTTGAACATTACCTTCTTGACTTAAAATTTAAATATCCCATTTTTTATTGAAAAATTATATTTTGTTGTTGAAAATTGGTATTTTTTGGTATAAATTAATCTTCTTAGTTAAAAATTAATCTTTTTGTGAAAAATTCAATTCTTCTAGTTAAAGAATTATCATTTCAATTGAAAATTCAGCTTTGTTCGATTAAAATTGAACTTTTCCAGTTAAATATTTACAATTTTACTTGAAAGTTCATCACATTTTTTGAAAATACAGCGATTTTTTAAAAGTTAGTATTTTTTGTTGAAAATAATTTTTTATGCTGAAAATTTGACTTATTTTGATTGAAAATTCCATAGCTGTAGTTGAAAATTCATCTATTTGGATGAAAATAAATGTTTTAACTTTAAATTTAATTATTTAATTTCTTATGTTTGGTTTAAAATTAATTTTTCAAACTAAAAATGTTACTCTTTCATTTTCGATTTAAAAATATTATTTTTCTCGTTGAAAATTCAACTATTTGGTTAAAAATTTGTCTCCTATAATTAAATATTCATCTATTTTGTTAAAATTCATGTATATTGATAAAAATTGTATTTTTTAAAGAAAAGTTAACCTTTGATTTGAAAATGAATATTCTTGTTTAAAAATTCATCTTTTTGGTTGATAATTCAAATTTTCCAGTTAAATGTTTATCATTCCAGTTGAAAATTCATCTTTTTGGTTTAAAATTTAACTAGTCCATTGAAGATTCAAAAAATTTTTTTTTTAATTTTCTACCAGAACAGACAAAATTCAACCAAATACTTGAATCTTCCTCTATGCGGCAGATTAATTTTTAACCAAACAGTTGGATTTTTAATCAAAAACACTTTTCTCTACCAAATAGTTGAATTTGGAATCAAGAAGATTTTTTAAAAATTCACCTTTTTGTCATTTTTGGTTAAAAATTCAAGTGTTCGAGTTAAATATTCGTTATTTTAGTTGAAAATTTATCTTTTTGGTTTAAAATTGAACTGTTCCAGATAAATATTCATCATTATATTCGAAAATTCGTCACTTCGTTTGAACATTGAATTATTATGTTGAAAATCCGTTGTTTTTTGTTTAAAATTAATTTTTTCAACTAAAAGTTTAACTATTGCATAGTTTTTTTTAATTGATATTTTTTCTCCAAAATTTAAAGATTTTTTCAAAATTCCTTTATTTTGCAATGTTTTGCTCTTTTGTGTTAAAGGATGTTTAGAATAAACGTTGTGAATTAAAATGAATGATTGCGTTTTGCGAAAAATATGAATTTGTTACTTTTAGTTGACCGGAAAAATTAATGGAGACTCCTGTAAAAAATAAGAATCCAACGACCAAATTTGGACGACAACGAACAAATAAAAAATGCTCTAATTGTAATCTGAAAAAAATGGTTAAAAACAAAAATTTCAGGCAAAAATAAAAAAGAGGAAAGAAAATGAGAACGCTACCAACCACAACCCCTTCCTTCTCTTTTTGCTTCTTTCGTCTTTAAAAAAAATTTGAAAAACTTGACCTAAAAAAAGCGGGAAATGATCGGAAATTTGAAATCGTCCACCGAATCTCCGCCCTGAGATTTGAACTATTTTTTTAAATGTATACGCCTTTTGACTCTTTTTTGATTTTCTCAAATGAGTCTGAGGCCTGTAAAGTATTAAAGAGCATGGTTCGCTTTGCACATTACTCTACTAGAAACAATGCTGAGCGCATAAATTCAGAGAACAAAAACTACAAATGTTGATTTCACAAAGGAAAGGATAAAGCAAAGAGGAACTGCAGATATTACCTGGACTAAAAAGTGGAATTCCACCTTGCAGAGAGAATAGGAATAAAGGAAAAAAAGGGTTGTCAAGAAGCGAAACATCTGTCAGCGAATCTGCGAGTCGCATCTCTACCTAAAAGCTGTGTGAAATCGTAAGGAAGGAGAAAGAGCGAATAGGTTTTAGCGGTGAAAAAGAAGAAAAAAAAAAAGAAAAGTATACTGGCCAAGAGACTTGCACTGGCAGATAGAAAGATGAAGTTTTGCCTTGAGGAAGAGAGTCGGAAGAGGAGTTGTTGTAAATTAACCCGACTGCACTGAGGAGTCCTTTTTAACAGGCCGACAGACTAACGACGGAAGTTATATCCTCGTGTGTCAGACAAAGTAGGTCTAATCGTAAAAAGTCACATTTATGTCATTTTTAGTCACTAAAGGCTGGCCGCAGGTCAAAGGAAACCTGTAAATCGGGCAAAAGTCAGGAAATTTTGAGAAAAATAGAAAAATAAGGGAATTTCTGTAAGAAGCACTTTAATTGGCTGTAAAGAATAATCGGGAGGTTCAAACAGAACCTTTTTGCCAAATCACGTTTTAAAATAAAATTGGTGTCGGACCGGAATTCAGGTCTATACCTATTGCAGAATTTTCTTGAATTCTTTTGAAATCTTTATTAGGGTATCTTAAAAGATTCCAAGAATTTTTAACAGATTTCAGTAATTTAAAAGGATTTCAAAGGATTTGAAAGATTTTACGTTATTTAAAAATAGTCGATGCCAGTTTAATGAGATTAAAAAAATTTCTGGAAAGAAGGAAGAAGAATTTTCAAAGAAGAGCTTAAAAAAAGTCAAGAGATTTCAAAGGATTTTATAATACGTTAGGGTATTTTAAATAGGTTTGAATAATTTGAAGTAATTTCAAACGATTTTTAAAATTGAGAATATTTAGTAAAATTTCAAAGATTTTCAGGAGCTTTGAAAAGTTTCAAGTAATTTTAAAAGGATTTAAGGTATTATAGGGTATTTTTAAATATTCCAAGGAATTTTCAACAGCTTTACAAAATTGCAAGGGATTTAAAAATATTGCAATGGATTTGAAATATTTGAAGGAATTTTCAAATATTTTTTGCAATTAATTTGATTTTTTTAATTCACACTGAATTGTATTTATTAAAAAAAAATTTTTATTGTTTTTAATTCGTTTGAATTTTTATGAATTTCACTGAATTTTTCTCATTTCCTTCAATTCCTCTAAATCCATTCGAATTTTTCTTAAATAAATTCGATTTAAAAAGTTTATCAATTCATTTGAATTCCTGCGAATTTAACTTGAATTTTTTGAAGTCTTATGAATCGAATCCATTTCAATGCCCTTGACGTTTTATAAGCTCATTTGAAGCTTACGGATTCAAGGATTTTTTAATTCTTTTTAATTCGTTTAAATATTTATGAATTTCATCGCATTCTTCTTCTTTCCTTTTAATTCCTCTAAATTCACTCGAATTCACATAAAATCAATGGAATTTTTCATTTTTTTTTGCAATTTGAATCCCCCTGAATTTTTCTAAGCTCATTTTAAAATTACTCAACTTAAGGAATTTTTCCATAGTTTTTAATTATTTTTTTAATTCGCATGAATTTCTATGAGGTGCATCAAATTCTTCTCATTTCCCTCAGATTCCTCTCAATTCACTCAAATTTTACTGAATGAAATGGGATTACATTTTTTTTGCAATTTTTTAAAAATTCTTTTGAATTTAACTCAGATTATTTATAATCTTATAAATCGAATTCTTTCGAATCCCCTTTAAGTTTTTCAAACTCATTTTAAACTTACTAAATTCAAGGAATTTTTTCATATATTCCAGTTCTTTTTAATTTGCTGTAATTCTGATGAATTTATTGAATTCTTTTTATTTTTCTCTAATTCCTCTAAAATTCACAAGAATTTTACTGAAGTAAATGGGATTTAAAATTGTTTCTAAAATATTCGAATTCTTTTGAATTTAACTTGAATTGTTTTGTGATATTTTGAATTGATTTCTTTTGAATTTCTTTAAATTTTTCCTAGCTCATTTCAAACTTATATAGTTATATATTTTATATTCTGATTAAAAATTTGGTTATTTAATAAACATTATTTCAATTTAAGGATTTTTTGTTTTTTTAATTAGCTCGAATTTTTGTTAATTTCTTCGAATTCTCTTCATTTACCTTAAATTCCTCTAAATTCTCACAAATGTGACTGAAATCGATGGAATTAATAAAATTATAATTTATTTGAATTCGTTTTAATGTAACTTGAATTGTTTTGCAATCATATGAATCAAATTATTCTACATTCCCTTAAATTTTTAAAGTTAATCTTTAAATACGGATTTCAATAAATTTCTACCATATTTTTTATTTTCTTAAATTTTTATGAACTTGATCCTCATTTCCCTTAAATTTCCTAAATTCACTCTAAATTCAATTAAATCAATAGGATTAAAAAAATTTCCAATTCATTGAAATTTATTTGAATTGTGTTTAATCTTATGAATCGAATTCTTTTTAATTCCCTTGCATTTTAGCTCTCTTTAATTATTAAACATTTTTAAATACATTAGTTACATTATTAATGCACATTAATCACGTTAAATTAAATATTAATCATGTAAAATTGACGGAGTTTTGAAAATAAAGTTTTGCGGTCACCCTCTTAATAGATTGCAAAAAATTATAATTCGATGTCGCATGAAGTCTCAAAGTACCGTTTGTGAGTCAAATTTATCTGACAACTTTCCAGAAAATTGATTAGCCAGTAATAATCTCAACACTTCAATTTTAAGTTCTTCTAATTCGATGAATTTTTAGATTCAAGTGCCCGGGAAAAATGTTTGCTACCAGGGAAAAATCGTGGCTCATTTTTCTTAGATTTTACTGGCTATCCTGCAATTTGATGATAAAAAAGTTGATAAAACGCATCTCAAAAGCAAAAAGAATGCAGTCAAGATCTGCAAAGATTTATTACACGTCATCAGAATCAAGACCGACAATTCGTCCTCACTATCTTCTGGTTTTTACCTCACGACAGATTCAGTCGCGAAAAAGAATAATTGCAATCAGCACGTGAAAGTCGAGCTGAAAATCAGAGCCGACGGCGCTTCTTTGTCTTTCATCTTCCCATGAATTCATACGCGTAAAAATAAAAAAAAATCATTGCAAGTAATGTTTGAAAAGCCCTGCATAAAATCGACAGCCGTGGTGGAAGATAAAAAGCGCAATGGCAATTTGGTATTGAAAGGAGCCATTATGGTTCATGCATTGCGCCGTCGTTGGTGCCCAATGTTTGTGCAATTTCGAAAATCTTGTCCTTGTTGAAAAATATTCCTCATTACTTGTCATGATACTGGGCCAGCGTGGCCGCAGGTCAGGGCGAACCTGGAAATCAGGAAAGGTCAAGCGATTTTCTTGGCCAGGGAAAAGTCAGGGCCCGTGTACGAACCATGACCTTCAAGAAGAGCGCATGCTGCTATACACTGCTAATATTATCAGAGTCTATGTGTGAGTATCAAAGTGAAGGATGGTGTGAACCAGAGCGAAGCTGAGAAAGAGAGCGAAGGAGAGATAGAGAGTGGGGGGTATTGAAAGAATCAGTCAGTGGGAGAAGCGAAGGATAGATAGGGGAGAGGAATCGTTACCCGACTTCACACCGTACTATAAGAAGTTATAACTTTAAAGATTGCAAAAAACAGGAAATTTCTGTAAGAAGCACTTTAAGTAACTCAAAAATAATCAGGGCTGCCACACAGTTACTTTTAGTCTTAGGGAAAATGAGAAGAGGGAAAGTAGGGGGAGTAAGGTGAAGGGTGAATGATGAAGTTACGAGAGAGGAAGAAGTGGAATATAAGGAAAGTAGGAGAGGGGGAGATTGGACAACCTAATTAACTTCATAATAGGGAATAGGGTGCACTATAATCAATTGTTAATATAAAAAGAATTCTTTGGAAATATTTTAGGGTACTCTAAAGGATTACGAAATTTTTAAATAGATTTCATTAATTTGAAGGGATTTCAAATTATCTGAAAGATCTGAGGTTATTTCTAATAATTCGATGCACGTTTCAATTGATTTTAAAAGTTTTCAAAGGATTCAAAATATTCTGGGATTTTTTCAAAAATAACGAAGAATCTCCAATAAATTTTAATAACTGGAAGGGATTTCAAATGACTTAAAAGATCTTTAGGTATTTTACAAAACTCCCAAGAAGATTCAAGTGATATCAAGATTTTGAAGGATATAAAATGTATTAGGTTATTTATAAAGATTTCAATGAATTTTGAAAAAATGTCAATAATTTTAAGTGATTCATAAAGATTTAGAAAAGTTAAGGGTATTTTTTAAAATTTAAAGACATTTTCAAGGGATTTCAAAACATTTCAAATATTTTCAGATGTTTTTAAAAATTATGAAGAATTTGTAATAGATTTCAATAATTTAAAGGTATTTCCAAGGATTTAATGTTATTTTTTAAAGCATCCAAGGTATTCTTAAAAGCATTGACAAGTTTCATGAGATTTCAAATTTTTAAGAGATTTCCAAGAGATTAAAAAATCTCAAATAATTTTCAAGATCTTCAACATATTTTAAGAGATTTCAAAAGAGTTTGAAATGATTTGAAATTAAGGGTCCGCGGTCTGAACCTGTTAACTGACATTCTTTTCGAAGATTTTTTGTTCGTATTTACTGGCAAATTTGTTATATTAAGTTAATATCCCGCAAACGATATGGTTAAATTCCTTTTCGTTTTTTAAAAATGGATTTTCGAAAATTTTCCGCGAAACGATTTTACTTCGCCATGTAAAATTTATGAAATGTTAATTAACAGGTTTATACCGCGGACCCTTCAAATAATTTAAGGTATTTAAAAAAATTCCAAGGAATTTTCAATAGATTTAAGATATTTTAATGATTTCAAAGAATTTTAACGATTTTAGGGTATCTTTAAAGCTTCCAAATAATTTTCTAAATCCTGAAAAGATTTCAAGGGATTTCAAAAGTTTTAAAATGATTAAAAAAAACTCTTAAGGCATTTGAATAAATCATCCAAGATTTCAGGAAATATCAGATATAATGCAATTTCACAGGATTTTATATTTGTATGAATATCAAAGAATTTATTTGCGAAAAGTGAGAGATATTGTAGTGTGTCTAAAAATTTCAAGAGATTTTCAAATATTTTTATCAATTTAAATGAATTATTTCGAAATGCACCCTTAATATAAAATATTTTAGAATGTTTAAACAAATTTTAAGGGATTCTCAATAGATTTGAATAATTTGAAGAAATATCAATAAATTCTTAAGATTTTAGGGCATTCTTGAAAATTTCAATGACTTATTAGATTTTTTTAGGGTATTTTAAAAATTTCCAAATAATTTTAAAGATATTTAAAAAGTTTCAAGGAATTTTGAAAGATATAAAAGTATTTGAAGTATTTTAGGATATTTTAAAATAATCTCAGGAATATTCAATTGATTTCCTTAATTAAATCGGTATTTTAAGAATTTAAAATATTTTAATATATATAATTTTTAAAGAATGCAAAGTATTTTCAAGGTCTTTATAAAATATCAAGGGTTTTAAAACAATTTCAATAGATTTTAAAAACATTAAGAAATTTTTAAAGATTCCAGGGATATGTAATTAATTTAAATAATTTAAAGGGATTTCAAAGGGTTTAGAATTATTTATAGCACTTTAAAAGATCCCTAGGCATTTTTAAAAGATTAAAAACAATTTCAAGAGATCTCCAAGGATTCTGATGATTTTAAGAGATTTGAAAAATTGTTCATGCGGTTGTAAATTATTTTATATAATTTCGGAAATTACGGAACGATTTTACAGGACTTTAAAACATAATATTTTACAGGATTTTTTCAGATTTGTTAGAATTTCAATGATCTTAAGGGACTGTAAAAGCTCTCAAAGAATTTTAATTAATTTTCTAGAATTTCAGAGGATTTTATAGTATTTTAATGGATTTTAAAGATTTGATTCACAAGAAGTGAAAGATTTCGTAGATTTTTAATGATTTAAAGAGATTTTCAAATTTACCTTGAATTATTTCAAATTCTTTTGAATTATTTTGATTTCTTTTGATTTTTTGGAATTCTTCTAAATTCACAAAATTCTACTCAATTAAATATATTTCTTACGAGTTTTTATTTCCTCTAGAAATCTATTAAATTTAAACTCACCCTGAATTCTTAAAAATTTCATCAAATTCTTTTGAATTTCCTTGAATTTTTCTATATACTCATTTCAAACAAACAAGTAATATTAAAATAATTGTTAAATTAAAATTACTTAAACAAATTAAAATTGTTTACACAATTAAAAATTAGTTAAAAAATGACTGTGTATTCATAAATTAACGATTGATGATTATTAACGAGAAAAAAAACTTTTAAAAAGCGTTAATAGAACGGAATATTACTTAAAATTCAAATTTATCCCTTATGGCGTTTTCTTTGGAAGCCCATAAGAGGTTCTTAAGGCCATTCGCCCTCAAAATTGATGATTGATTTTTATTCTATTACGAATTCAAAACAATAAATTGAGAATTGGAATTATTAATGGGGTATCGTTACGTTTAAATATTATATTGACAAAAAGCTGACTTTTTGCCATGGGAAACTTCATGGTCTTTGCACTACCTATATATATTAATCTATTTTGCTCAAATTTGGAGATCATTCTTTCAGGCTTTCGAAAAAGACAGGCTGAAAGCTGATAAATTTATTTAAAAAATCCACGAAGTATACATAAGAACCACCCTAGTGTAGATATAAGTTTAGTTCTATGCTAAAAAATGGTCAGTTGGGCCGATTACATCAAACTCCCGGCTTAGTAACAGTTTCGGGGGCTGCCTACAAATAGTCTAGTTACTAAATAGAGGGAATCGAAACGTAAATATCTAGAGCCGCCCAAACCGTTTCCAATTGCAATGCGTAAAATTGCGCAATATACTCGACTGAGTACTTGCGCACTGCGGCTCTTCTGAGGCAAGAGTCGCAACCCTCTCGCCCTGACCCTTGAGAAACTGCGTGGGTCAGCAGTTCTAGGAATCACTAACCCTGGTGTTACTAAAACGTGGCTCTAGTGTAATTAAATTGCAAGATATGGTACTGCAATTTCACTAGTTGGGACGACCAGTTTCTTATTTGTTGGTACTAAAAGAATAGTCACTGCAACTAATGGAATTGTTGTACCAACTAATAAAAAATCAGTGTCAACTGATAAAATAGCAGTACCTTGTCTTACAAAATAAATAATTGGCCCAACTACCTATTTTTTTTTAGTGTAAAAAGGGTGAGCGAAAGGGCCATTTACGAGCGTGAATATCGATATCGCGTGAATGCTGGTAGTTTATGGTTTATGTAAGATAGCGTTCGTGCAACTGAGTAATTCACATGACAAACGGTGTATGGGGTATGAAGTGCACTGCAAGTGCAAGGACATCCTGTAACCGGCACGTGAGCTGAGCACTCACGTGGGTGTGAGATATTGTGTACTTCAGGAAGAAAACTTTATTATGTGTAATGACCGCTGAAGACGTGCGACTGATTATGTTAATAAAATTAATCATTTAATTGAACCGCCGCATCGTAGAACGGGATATAAAATATTTTTCGAGGAGTGTGAGGGCCCCTGGTCGCTTTT